>SJYT01051688.1:11575-42392 GCA_006410635.1 Cephalophus harveyi | reverse complement strand
TGTGGAGAAATATCAATAACCTCAGATATGCAGATGACACCACCCTTATGGCAGAAAGTGAAGAGGAACTAAAAAGCCTCTTGATGAAAGTGAAAGAGGAGAGGGAAAAAGCTGGCTTATGGCTCAACATACAGAAAACTAAGATCATGGCATCTGGCCCCATCACTTCATGGGAAGTAGATGGGGAAACAGTGGAAACAGTGGCAGACTATATTTTTTTTGGCTGCTAAATCACTTCAGATGGTGATTGCAGCCATGAAATTAAAAGACATGTACTCCCTGGAGGGAAAGTTATGCTGCTGCTTCTACTGCTGCTAAGTCGCTTCAGTCGTGTCTGACTCTTTGTGACCCCATAGACGGCAGCCCACCAGGCTCCCCCATCCCTGCGATTCTCCAGGCAAGAACACTGCAGTGGGTTGCCATTTCCTTCTCCAATGCATGAAAGTGAAAAGTGAAAGTGAAGTCGCTCAGTCGTGTTCAACTCTTAGCGACCCCATGGATTGCAGCCCACCAGTCTCCTCCATCCATCAGATTTTCCAGGCAAGAATACTTGAGTGGAGTGCCATTGCCTTCTCTTGAAAGTTATGATCAACCTAGATAGCATATTAAAAAGCAGAGACATTACTTTGCCAACAAAGTTTCATCTAGTCAAGGCTATGTTTTTTCCAGTGGTCATGTATGGATGTGAGAGTGGGACTAGAAGACAGCTGAGCACTGAAGAATTGATGCTTTTGAACTGTCATGTTGGAGAAGACTCTTGAGAGTCCCTTGGACTGCAAGGAAATCCAACCAGTCCATTCTAGAGGAGATCAGCCCTGGATATTCTTTGGAAGGACTGATGCTAAAGCTGAAACTCCAGTTCTTTGGCCACCTCATGTGAAGAGTTGACTCACTGGAAAAGACCCTGATCCTGGGAGAGATTGGGGGCAGGAAGAGAAGGGGACGACAGAGGATGAGATGGCTGGATGGCATCACCAACTCGATGAACATGAGTTTGGGTAAACTCTGGGAGTTGGTGATGGACAGGGAGGTCTGGCGTGCTGTGATTCATGGGGTTGCAAAGAGTCAGACACGACTGAGCAACTGAACTGAGCTGAACTGAGAAAATCTTTTAGTATTGTGTTTGGATGTGGGATTAGAGAGAAATCTATTTTTGCAAAGAAATATTTCCAAAGACAAGAAGGTAGAATTTTGCATTTGATCTTTTTTTAAATGAAGAAGGCATCAATAAATAGAACAGCTGTAAATCATTTGAAAAAATGCATATATATATATATATATATATATCTGACTTCCCTGGTGGCGCAGGTGGCAAACCATCTGCCTACAATGTGGGAGACCTGGGTTCGATCCCTGGGTTTGGGAAGATTCCCTGGAGAAGGAAACAGCAACCCACTCCAGTGCTCTTGCCTGGAAAATCCCATGGATGGAAGAGCATGGTAGACTACAGTCCATGGGGTCACAAAAAGTTGGACATGACTGAGCGACTTCTTTTCACTTCACTTCATATATATATCTACATATAAAATACTATGGAGACATTTGAGGAAGAGATGGTAATTTATCATTATTGTAATTATATACATTTGAATCAGAAGTTTAAAATAACTTCATGTTTAGTTACTTTCCCAACATTCTCTACATAAGCACATGGTTTAATTGAACTTGTAGAATTATCAATACCTGTTTATATGTTTATACATAGTAACCAGACTAAGAATATTTTAAATATAATTTATGTTTTCTATTGAGAGTTTGCACATCAATATCTTATAGAAATAAATAGATATGGTATTTCAACTGAATTGTTTATTACTATTTTGATGTAAAGTATTAGTCCTAAAAGAGGTTACATATTTATATAAAGAATGAATTTTCTTTTTCCTAAAGTATCTTCTGGCTACTAACATTGGAAACTTTAAAATATAATTCTTCGTCACAAAAACACCCAAGTGTGTAATATGAGTTAGGTAAGTAAAAACCATTTCAGTGGCACTAGCAGACAATTTAAACACTAACATTCTTTTCTGTGATCCCCTCTAGATTGCAATTAGTACAGATCTAGAAAAAAGATCAAAAACTTATTCTCAAAGAAAGGTTCAAACTGAAGTAGAAACCTCTACCTTCCCCATCATGTCAACTCCATGAATTGAGTTAGTTAGCCACAAAATGAGAAGGCTTCAAAGAACTACAAAAGGGTGGGGTACAAAAGAGGGTTTACAGATATGAAGGGAAAAATGGCATGAGGACTCCAGAGGTGACTCACATTAGCCATAGACTGTTCCATAGAAAGAGCATTTAATCGATCAAGGGTGCAGAGTAGAACTGGAACAATGCAAAATACCTGCTGACTAAGAAAATGAGAGAGAAAAGCAAATGAAATATCTCAGGAAAGGCTCTGCTGCTATTAGCTGACAAAGTAAATTGAGAGTGCTTTTTTATATTGCTTATGATCATAATGAAAAGAAAAGAAAAGAAGAAAAAGAAAAGCAGTATAATTGGCAAGGTTAACAGCCATATAGTCCAAAAAGAGACTATGAGACCACAAAAGAAATAGTGGTTTAACTCTCTTTTTTCTTACCTTTTAAATTTATTTTTTTTTAATTTTAATAGTTCTGCATTTTCTGGTGGTAACTATAATGACTGAGGACATCAAATAATTATGATCTGATTAGAAAGCATAACAAACAAAATAAATTCACAATGGCAGTTAAAGAATACTGTTACTGCTTTAAAAAAATCACCTGGAAAGTTTGATAACAGATCAAATGCCACGTGTATATAGTAAAAAAGTAGGGAAAACAAGATAAACACTAAGGAACCCTCATAAAGTGAGGACTCTGCTTTGGTGAAAAAATCATGAATAGATCAGCAAAGAGGGTTTTGGGTTTTTTTTTAATAGATAAGATATAGTGAATATAATGTAAAGTAATGCATTTCAAATATCTTTAAAGGGAAAATATCTTAATATTACAAAAGAATGATGATAATTAGATTGTTATGCATATTTGGTCTCTGAGTTTGTTACTGATGCAAAATATATATTTTGGATCAGTGTTTTATGGCTGTCTATGATTATTGTGGTATTGATATTTACAATTCTAGGAAATATTGACAATACTGTCAGTGAACTATATTTGAGAAGAGTGCTGACTAGGAAATAAGAGTCACGGTAATAAATTTGAGCTTAATAACATGTTAATTTACATATCCAACATTGAGCAAAATACTGCCTCAATGTGGACATTAATAAATATTTTAAATGATTTAGTGAATGGAATAAATTATGTCACTATTTCCACATTTGAATCCTGAAGAGACATTTATAGATATAAAACAATTAATATGCAGAATGAACTGCATTATGCTTTTATGTACTGTTGCTCAGTCATGTCCGACTACTTGCAACTCCATGGGCTGTAGCCTGTCAGGCTCCTCTCTCCATGGAGTTCTCCAGGCAAGAATACTGGAATGGATGCCATTCCCTTCTCCAGGGGATCTTCTCGACCCAGGGACTGAACTTGGGTCTCCCGCATTACAGGCAGATTCTTTACCATCTGAGCCACAAAGGAAGCCCCTCTTACATGTTATCAGTAATTAAAAGAACTTGAGTTCACTAATCTGTATATTTTGTACTACAGAGGTTCACCTCATAACCACCACCTCTTCAGTTCAGTTCAGTTGTTTAGTCATGTCTGAATGTTTGTGACCCCATGGACTGCAGCACTCCAGGCCTTCCTGTCCATCACCAACTCCCGAAGTTTACCCAAACCCATATCCATTGAGTTGGTGATGCCATCCATCCATCTCATCCTCTGTTGTCCCTTTCTCCTGCCTTCAATCTTTCCCAGCATCAGGGTCTTTTCAAATGAGTCAGTTCTTTGTATCAGGTAGCCAAAGTATTGGAGTTTCAGCTGCAGCATCAGTCCTTCCAATGAATATTCAGGACTGATTTCCTTTAGGATTGACTGGTTGGATCTCCTTACAGTCCAAGGGACTCTCAAGAGTCTTCTCCAATACAATTCAAAAGCATCAATTTTTCAGTGCTCAGCTTTCTTTATAGTCCAACTGTCACATCCATACATGACTACTCTTACCTCTTCAGTTCAGTTCAGCTTCAGTTCAGTCACTCAGTTGTGTCCGACTTTTTGCAACCTCATGAATCGCAGCACGCCAGGCCTCCCTGTCCATCACCAACTCCTGGAATTCACCCAAACTCATGTCCATTGAGTTGGTGAAGCCATCCAGCCATCTCATCCTCTGTCGTCCCCTTCTTCTCCTGCCCCCCAATCCTCTGAGCATCAGGGTCTTTTCCAATGAGTCTGTTCTTCGCATGAGGTGGCCAAAGTATTGGAGTTTCAGTTTCAGCATCAGTCCTTCCAATGAACACCCAGGACTGATCTCCTTTAGAATGGACTGATTGGATCTCCTTGCAGTCCAAGGGACTTTCGAGAGTCTTTTCCAACACCACAGTTCAAAAGCATCAATTCTTTGGCACTCAGCTTTCTTCACAGTCCAACTCTCACATCCATACATGACCACTGGAAAAACCGTAGCCTTGACTAGACGA
The DNA here is from genome assembly GCA_006410635.1 of Cephalophus harveyi. Taxonomy (NCBI): domain Eukaryota; kingdom Metazoa; phylum Chordata; class Mammalia; order Artiodactyla; family Bovidae; genus Cephalophus; species Cephalophus harveyi. Next base: position 37,822 of record SJYT01051688.1, on the reverse strand, counting down.
ACCTTTGATGGCAAAATAATGTCTCTGCTTTTCAATATGCTATCTTGGTTGGTCATAACTTTCCTTCCAAGGAGTAAACGTCTTTTAATTTCATGGTTGCAATCACCATCTGCAGTGATTTTGGAGGCCCCCAAAATAAAGTCTTACCTCTTAGCCTGGTCCAATTTTCTTATGAAATTAATTAGATATGTAAAAGTAATCCAAATAAATATTAGTATTCCTAAAAGATTTTTTCTGTAATACTTGTAATTTGAGAATAAAATGTCAATGAACCAATTACAACTTCGGGGTATATATGCAAAAAAAAAAAGAAACAGATCTTCAGCTTTTGTTTGTTTTCTTATTCCAAACTCTTTTTATGATATCTTTAACTTTATGAAGCTTTTTCATCTCCATTCACTCCAGTGTGATGTAAATAAGCATTGAAATGTGTTTTTTGAGCAGTGAATTCCATGGGCATGAGTACACTGCTATCCCTCTTTTGCTATGAATTTTTTTTTTTTTACATAAGAAGTTAAACATGTTATTATTAAACTCAATTTTCCTGTAAGGCTGTTGCTTCACTGTATAAAAATAGCACCATCAAACACAGTATATTGCAAAATTAACATAGTAATGTTCTTCATCAGACACTATACGACTAACAAACCATTCTCCATTGTCAGTAGGAAAATCATCGAGTATTTTGACCCAAACTCAGGGATAGCTGTAAGAAAGTTACAATATTATATAGGGCTTAAGATAACAGTGTGATCCTTGAATTAACAAAAGTTTTATAACTAGTTTTACCATAGGTCATTTCAGAAATTCTGAATGTTATAACTGGAGCCTAGTCCAAAAATCACAGGGTGCTGTGAAAAAGATGCATAATGTTTTGAAATCTGTTCTTTGTTTGGAAACATGTACAGAAAATCACAACAATGTACAATTAACAAAAGTTTTATAACTAGTTTTACCATAGGTCATTTCAGAAATTCTGAATGTTATAACTGGAGCCTAGTCCAAAAATCACAGGGTGCTGTGAAAAAGATGCATAATGTTTTGAAATCTGTTCTTTGTTTGGAAACATGTACAGAAAATCACAACAATGTACAAGACATTCAATAAAGCATATATGGAAATGCTGACAGAATCACTGGCATCAGGGCAAGAAGATACTAAAATAGATGCCTATACTAGACAGGAAAAGTGATTGCTTCTTGCATGATGGAAAACACCCAATAGAAAGAGTTCAGCATAATCAACTTGCCACCAGGTGGATGAATGATCTTCAGAAGAATGGTGCCATAGTAGAACACAGATCTGGCTTCTGCTTTTAGCAAGTTTGGCAATCTGCCAGGGCAGTAAAGCAGATCTTGATGTGGGCAACTCTTGTTGGTTGAGCTCATGTCTAACCTCAACTCTGCTACCATGACCACATTGTAGCTGGATTCATTGGATAAGCACCAAGAAGGCTGATGATAAAAGCTGGCTAATATCCAAAATGAGTCAACCATGTTGCCCACCTGGCAACTTATGGATCCCTCTGCAATGGAGGAATGTATATGAACTTTCACAAGGGCCACAAATCTCTTCACACTTGGTGCTCAGCCTGAAAGATCCAACCACAGAGCCCTACATCTCATCATCTTATCAAGCTTACAATAATTTTCTTTCTAGTCCCTTACTAGTAAAACTAGCCAAGTCATTAGGCATTGCACATTATTTAGTATAAATTTTAAACTCTAATCATTTCTCCTTCTTCATGAAAAGTACAACTGAATAGCCTGCTAAAATTATGCCTACAGAAGTATTTTCCCTTATCATTATCCTTCAGGGCATGACATGAGAGGGGCTGAAGAGTAGGAACAGCCCATTTATGTCCAATTCCAGGGTTTCATACTGACACATGAAATGTTTAACTTCTCTCAACTGTTTATAGTGAATAGTTCATGAGGTAGTAGTGTGGGAAAAGATGAGGGCAGCTCTGTACCAACAGGTGTTGTTGTGAGAGTCTGAGTCATCTGCTCAAAATTTATTTAAACCCTATTTGTGTACAACCTCACCTGCACCTCAGAATGTAAAGTTGTTATTCATATCCAGGTTTGTGGAAGAAAACGGAAGCAGCTCATTAGAGACTGCTTTGATCAAATATCATTTGGAGTCCCAAATAAATCCTAACATCATTAATAAGGCCCTAGGATGATGCCAAAGGAGATTATTTATCATCAAGGGAACAAATTACATAAAAACTCCTGTGTTGTGAGCTGTGATTCTCTTCTTAGGAGTTGACTGCTACTTTGTACTCTCCAGAGACATGCAGGATACCACTGGCTATGCTGTGCTTATGGTCTACAGGACAGGAAGCTTGCACTGGAGCCTGGATTTGGTACACAGCTTCTTTGATTTTTGACAATCCTAGGAACCTCTCAAGTTACTGGGTGAATTGTTTGAAGAAGCCCACCTAGATATGATACATTTTGCTTTCAAAATCTTGAAAGGCTTCCTTAACTAACCTTGTACTTATAATCGGTAACTAGTGCAAGATGCAGCCAATTATTTTCAAATTTAGAATGTAGCCCCTTCCTCCTAAAAGTATGGTTCACCAAATGCAGCACCAGCATGACCTAGAAGTTTGTGAATAATGCAATATTTCAGGTGCTTGTTTAGTCAGTCAGTATGTCTGATGCTTTTGGACCCCATGGACTGTAGTCCGCCATGCTCCTCTGTCCACGGGATTTCCCAGACAAGAATACTGGTATGGGTTGCCATTCCCTCCTCCAGGGGATCTTCCCCATCCAGATATCGAACCCCATGTCTCTTTCATGGCAGGTGGATTCTTTACCACTGAACCACCTGGAAAGCCATCTCAAGCCCTACTGCAACTGAATAGCCTGCTAAAATTATGCCTACAGAAGTATTTTCCCTTATCATTATCCTTCAGCACATGACATGAGAGGGGCTGAAGAGTAGAAACCTATTGAGTCACAATATGCCTGTTAACAAAATCTTCAGATTAGTTGTGTGCATGTACCTTTGGAATTAAGAACCATTGAACTGGGCCATTAATTGGAATTCACTATCTTAAAAACAAACCCTAAATTTTGAGGTTTTAAGTTTAACCCTTAGCATTTACATGTTTCTCTAAAATATCTCAGTTACTTACTTCCTCTACAACTACTTACCACATGAAAATATCATGATATCACTAATGAAATTGGCAGGAGTATTGTTTAACAGTTTATCTAGGTAATCACTAACTTCATGCATCATATTTTAACAGACTAGAACAGTTGACATAGTTCTAAATTATTGTGATGATGATCTACTGCTCTGCTTTTCAGTGAATGTAAGCCACTTCTGGAAGTTCTTGCTAATATATACAGAAAGTCATATAATTGCCAAATCAATAGCCCATATTCATTTGCTCCAAGGAAGCAAAATTGGAATAGTAGCTGCAACTGGATTTATCATTTCATTAACTTTAAGATGATCCACAGCCATCTTCCAGCTAACCTTCAATGCAGTAGATGACATCACTCTCAAATACTGAACACAGTACTGCTTTTACTTTGCTTCTTTCTTAGGAAAGGTCAGGGCCAGGGGTTTTCAAATGACTCTTTCTAAGAAAAATGAAGACAAAACACTCAGTGTTGAGGATTATACTCGTTGTGTATAATCCCTCTTAGGAACTAGGGGAAAAGCAGAAGGTTGATGAATGAATCTAATGTGCCTACCCTCAGTTCAGTTCAGTTCAGTCGCTCAGTCGTGTCCGACTCTTTGAGACCCCATGAATCGCAGCACGCCAGGCCTCCCTGTTCATCACTATCTCTCGGAGTTCACTCAGACTCACATCCATCGAGTCAGTGATGCCATCCAGCCATCTCACTCTAAATCTTCATGGATCACCAGATGGTCATTGGACCAAATGCTGAAGTATGGACTGTTCAGTGTCAACACAGAAAGCCAGCTCTAATAATCTCCCTAAAACATGGATATTATATTTCCCCAGTGTAAAATCAACTGATATCTGCTCAGCCCTCTGAGGAAGACTTAAAGAAAGATTTACAGTATATATTAATGTTTATGTATATTTAAAGTCAGATTCTTCTTTAACTGAATCTAGGATTTCTTTCAAAGAGCTTTGGGCCTATGAATTTTTAAACTTTTGCAAGGCTTTAATTTTGAATTTAATTTTAATTTCAATTGCAATCATTCAAATGTGATACCTACTCTTCAACTTATATTGGTGCTATTGGCCAAGTTTTGTTTTACTACACTGAACAACTGTTTCTCTACATCCTTGCATGATACAAATTAAAATCATGGAACACATTTATTTTATTCATTATTCTCCTTAGAAAGAACATGTAATTCTTCTCTTACCTCCACTCATACAGGTGTCTGACCTGTGGTTACAGCCTGGAGGCAATGAGGAGATGAAGTGAATATTGGGGAAGATGGGTGGTCCATTGGAAAGCAATAGTCTTAGAAGAGGTGCTCCAGAGATTTCAAGCTGGGAAAGGCTAGTTTCCTTAGAAGTGGGGCCAGAGAGAAGAAAAGAAGCAAATTTCACTATTTTCACTGTGACTACATTGAGTAATAACATTAGACTAATTTAATTACAGCTAAAATGATTTTCTGGAATGAATAAGAATGTGTCAGAGAAATATATTTCTTTTCTCTTTGGGAAGAGATCGTCACTTTCAAAATTTCTATTTACAATAAAGATTAATATGTCTGCGGAGGACTTCCCCGATGGTCCAGTGGCTAAGAATCTGCCTGCCAATGCAGGGGACACAAGTTGATCCCTGGTCCAGGAGAATTCCATATACCACAGAGCAGCTAAGCCTATGCACTACAACTACTAACCCCATGCTCTAGAGTCTGAGAGTAGTAACTTCTGAGGCTGTGCACCACAGCTACTGAAGTCTGTGCCCCCTAGAGTCTCCCCTCTGCAACAAGAAGCCACCACAATGAGAAGCTTGCACAGTGAAACTAGAGAGTAGCTCTCACTCGCTGCAACTAGAGAAAACCTGTACACAGTAGTGAGAACCAAGCACAGCCAAGTATAAACAAATAAATAAAATGTATTTTTAAAATGTATCTGCAGAAATAATAAATAGAATTGATTGCTATGCTGCTATATTAGTTATATTGAAAATTTTCTCTTACAAATGTGCTTCATTTTATTTTCAGGAATAAGTAAGATGTTTATTTTCTTTATCAAATAAGTAAATTATAATTGGCCCATTACCTTCAATAGCCATAAGACTAAACTTCAGTTCAGTTCAGTCACTCAGTCGTATCTGACTCTGCGACCCCATGAATCACAGCATGACAGGCCTCCCTGTCCATCACCATCTCCCGGAGTTCACTCAAACACGTCCATCGAGTCGGTGATGCCATCCAGCCATCTCATCCTCTGTCTTCCCCTTCTCCTCCTGTCCCCAATCCCTCCCAGCATCAGAGTCTTTTCCAATGAGTCAACTCTTCGCATGAGGTGGCCAAAGTACTGGAGTTTCAGCTTTAGCATCATTTCTTCCAAAGAACATCCAGGGCTGATCTCCTTCAGAATGGACTGGTTGGATCTACTTGCAGTCCAAGGGACTCTCAAGAGTCTTCTCTAACACCACAGTTCAAAAACATCAATTCTTCGGCACTCAGCTTTCTTCACAGTCCAACTCTCACATTCATACATGACTACTGGAAATCATTTCTAACTGTTGCTTCCTGACCTGCATATAGGTTTCTCAAGAGGCAGGTCAGGTGGTCTGGTATTCCCATCTCTTTCAGAATTTTCCACAGTTTATTGTGATCCACACAGTCAAAGGCTTTGGCATAATAAAGCAGAAATAGATGTTTTTCTGGAACTCTCTTGCTTTTTCCATAATCATGTTAAAATAAATATTTTCTCAAAAAGATCCCTCTATATAAGGTAATCTGGAAAATTATGGGCAATCTTATACTCAAATTTATCAATATTATTAACATTAACATGACAGATTTCTATAAAATAATTGCAGCATCTTACATGTCTATTTTCCACGTCTTTTCTGACAATTATGCAGATAAGCAAAAAAAAGCAAATAAGTAAGGCAAATAAGGCTATGTAATACCCCTGGCTACAGCATAAAGTGTAATAAAACAAGCTTAAAAGTCTCAATTTACATACAAAATTTGCAAGTAAATACCTGAAATCAGCAGCATCAGTTGGAAATTCAGTGGAAGTTGAGTGAAAACCAGGATTGGGTACAGTTAGGAAACACAAAATCATTGCCATAAAGCAAGGCACTCATCTAACTGAAGAAAGTCTCATTTGAGCACTGCCATGACGGAAATCAAATGGAAAGAGTTTTATTTTTTATTTTATTTTATTTAATTTTTGATGTAGGTATCACACAATACAATATTGTAAAGTCTTTAGCATCCAATTAAAATAAATAAATTTAAATTGGAAAGAGTTTTACAATATACAGAAGCAGGGGAAGAGCCTTGGGAAGGCACTGCTTTTGAGGCAGGAAGAAAGACGGCAGGGTATAACTGTTAAAACAATGAAACACCTACCCGTTAAGTAGAACAGAATGCAAAACTGCTTAGAACTCGCTAGGCTCAAGCTGGCGGAAGATTCAACTCCCAGTAGTCCTTGAGCCTTATTATGCATTCATTGTAATATATTAGCATATGCTAAATGGCGTACCCACAGATGCCACGATCATAAACGGCCAAAAAGTAGAAAGTGGAAATCCCCACCACTTAACCAAAACAGTTGGAATAATCCTCCGGTTGTTAGCCTATGAAATTACCCAGTCCGTAAAAACTGACAACCCTGAACCCCATGGCCTTTTGCTTTCTGAGAAGATCCACTTTCTGAGTGTGTATCTCTAAATAAACCTGCTTTTGCTTTACTATGGCTGCTGGTGAATTATTTCCTGTGCAGAGTCAGGATCCTCACTTGGTGGCCATCCCAGGGACACAACTGAGAACTGGGACAGGACTATCCTCTCACACACTATTTTTCTGAAACACTTCTACTTTGAGAGGCTCCTCTTTCTGAGGAGCACCTTTTCAAGACTTGGCATGGGTATAAGTAAAAGATAAAACACAAATGTTTATTAAAGTCCAGAAAAAAGCAATCCTGGACATTACTTACAGTTATGTTTAGATCTGTCATGTATATATTTATTTTTGGCTGAGCTGAGACTTTGTTGCTGCTTCGACTTTCTCTAGTTGCAGTGAGCGGGAGCTGTTTTGTAGCTGCGGTGCATGGACTTTTCTTTGTGGTGGTTTCTCTTGTTGCAGATGACATGCTGTGAGGCAAGTGGGCTTCAGTAGTTGCAGCACATGGGCTTAGTAGTTGTGGCTCCTGGGCTCTAGAGCACAGGCTCAATAGTTGTGGCACATAGGTTCAGTTACTCCAAGGTATGTGGGATCTTCTCTGATCAGGGCTTGAACCATGTCTCCTGCATTGGCAGGCAGATTCTTTACCACTGAGCCACCTGGGAAGCCCCTAGATTTGTCATTCCTTAAGTAATGAGTCAGTTTACCTTTCTTGATCTTAAAGGTTATCATCTCTAATTGCCTGGTAAAGTTTACCTATTATTTAGTCATGGAAAAGTAATTTCTCAGCTTTTGCCAAGTAAACTAGAAGAGGACACCAAACTAAGAACAATAAAGGTCCATTAACCAGCAAAAAATAAGAAACAAAAGAAACAAAAAGAGAATCTTAAAATCAAGAAGTACCCCCAAAGCCGTTACATTTTGCACATGTCTTGTCCATAAATTAAAAAAAAAAAAGTACTTTGAAACTTTGAAATCTAGAAATCCTCCCAAACCCCCAAGCCTTTTACACAGAGACAAGTGTTTTGATGACCTAGGAAAACTCTGATATTTCAAAATAAACAGGAAAAAAAATCAGGCATTATCCATGTAATTCTAGTTTTAAATGAAAATTTAAATTAAAATAATTTAGTTAACGAAGTAATCCTCCTCAAAAACCTAATACTGATCATGAATTAAATGTTACTAAAAATTAGCATTTGTAGATAGAGAATAATTCTAATTTGAAATTCAAATTTATAGACAAATGAACAAAAACTTGGGATTGATGAATAAATTATTAAATTTAAAAAATTGAAGAAAAAGACAAAAGTTCTCTCATAAATTAAAACTAAATACAACAGGAGGGTAGGATGAATTGAGAGACTGATAAATACATATATATATATATATATATATATATAATGGGCTTCCCTAGTGGCTCAGATGGTAAAGGATCTATCTGCAATGTGGGAGACCCAGGTTCAATTCCTGTGTCAGGAAGATACCCTTGAGAAAGAAATGGCTACCCATTCCAATATTTTTGCCTGGAGAATTCCATGGACAAAGGAACCTGGTGGGCTAAAGTCCATGGGGTTGCAGAATCAGGCACGACTTAGCAACTAACACTTTTATATGTATAAAATAGATACCTGGTGAGAACCTAAGTTTAGCACTGGGAACTCTAATCAATGATCTGTGGTGATCTAAATGGGAAGGAAATCTAAAAAAGAGTGGATAAATTCATACGTATAACCGATTTACTTTCCTGTACAGCAGAAACTGACACAACATTATAAAGCAACTACACTCCAATAAAAATTTCCAAAAATTAATACAAGAAGTTAAAGATAATTAGATACAACTGCAAATATACCCTCATAGCTCAGTTGGTAAAGAGTCTGACTGCAATGCAGAGACCTGGGTTTGATCCTTGGGTCGGGAAGATCCCCTAGAGAAGTAAATGGCAACCCACTCCAGTATTCTTGCCTGGAGAATCCCATGGACAGAGGAACCTGGCAGGCTACAGTCTATGGGGTTGCAAGTGTCGGACACTACTGAGTGGCTAAGCACATTAAGCACACAGCAAATATACAAAAAATAGAGAATTTTACAAAAACAAAATAAATAGGTAAAAATTATCTGCGAGAAAGTCATTGAGAATGCAGATATTCATCATCTATATAATTGGCACTCCTAAAAAGAAAACTAAATAATGTTTGAAAACTGTCTATCTTTTTTCTCTCCCTTGATAAGAGCATATATTAAGAGATTTTTTTTTCAGTATAAAGATATATTTCCTTTTCCAAACACCCAAGCAAATTAATAGAGTTCACTTATAATTTAAACAATATTAATCTGAGATAAACATTTTCATAAAGAACAGATAGTAACAACAATGGAACAATACTTTCAAGAGAGTGACGAGAAGAATGTGAGCTGTGATTTTATATTCGGTCAAGGGGCTTTTCAAAACTCAATACTAAATACAAAAATCATTATTTAATCATGGGACAACTCAGGAGTAACAAACGAGCAATTCCTGGGGAATCTATGAGAGAATAAGCTTTATCCCAGCAAGAGCTGACTGAAGAATTTTTGGCAAATAATTTGTGCTAAACTTTGAATACATAGTCTTGCAAATGTAAGAGTAAAGCAAAGTTTAGGACAAGTAATAACATAGGAAACTGCGTATGTTCTGTCGTATCAAATAACACAACTAACACAAATAGAAAGAGAAAATGGAAAGGAAAAACACTCCAGCTCACTAACTGATACACAGGTAATAAATGGACGTAGATGATTACATTTTAAATGAGAAAAACAGTTATGTTGAAATAAATTCACACGTGGATGCAAGAGAGGCTTTCTTCTTGTGAAGAGAAGTGTCAACTGAAGCTCCACTGTCATTTGCATGTGTATAACAAAGAATTATTTTGTATTGCTATTGGTTATCTACAATTCACACCATTGTAAAATAGCTCAAAGGCAACTGACTAATCAGATAGCTCCAAAACGATGAGCTCTATTAATACATTTTTCATTAGAGCTGCCCGGCTACTTTTTTGTTTATTCTGTCTTAACAGTATTTCCTCTTTGTTAAAAATCAAAATAATTCTAAACAAATATTATCCTTGATTGCAAAATAAATAAGGCTTTATTATGCATGTACTGCATATTTAAATAGATGCGGCAAGAGCATCAATTTACCTGTGTGCCTTATATTTGCTATACTGAATGTTTTCATAAGGGCTCTCATGGTTGACTTTTAAAAACTCTATTTGCTTTCACAAAACTAGGAAGCCAAGCTCAATAGACTTCAGATTTCACCTGCAGATTTTGTAATTTGTGTAAATCTCTCCTTTCTTGAAATCTCAGAAATGTTCTTAGATCCTTACTTGCCAGGAAGTAATCTCTCTTACCATCTATAAGGCTGAGAATCTTTAATTTTTATATGCCTGATGATATATAATGTGGAATATCTTTTCACTTATTTATTTTCCATCTATGTATCTATTTGATAAAATGTGTGTTAAAATTTTTGGCTCTTTATTTATTTTTAGTTATTTGTCTTCTTATTGCTGGGTTTTAAGAGTTATTTTGAAAAACATTCTTTTATTGGATAGTGAAAGCTGCTCAGCCACCTGACTCTTTGCAACTCCATGGTCTGTCCTTGGGATTCTCCAGGCAAGAATACTGGATTGGGTTGCCATTCTCTTCTTCACAAGATCTTCCTGACCCAGGTCTCCTGCATTGAAGGCACATTCTTTACCATCTGAGCTACCAATGAAGCCCTTTATTGGATATGTCTTTTGCAAATATTTTCTCCCAGTGTGACTTTTCTCATGCTCTTGACAATGTCTTGCAGGGGAAAAAAAAATAATTTTAATGATATCCACCTTATCAATTGGTGAAGGAAATTGGCCACCCACTCCAGTATTCTTGCCTGAGAAATTCCAAGGACAGAGGAGCCTGGTGGGTGGGCTATAGTTCACGGGGTCACAAGAGTCAGACACGACTCAGTGATTAAACAATAACAGACAAGAAAAATCAACAGACCCTTGAATAAACTTTCATGTTTGCCTCCATTGTTATCAAGGTCCTTGTTAGAAGATCTCAACCTATGAATGTACCTAATTTGTACATATTGTTGAATTCCTACATGACCTCCAATGGCTTCTCCCCATACTTTTTTTTAGGAGGTGGGAGTACCAATCCTTGCTAAACATAATCTCTATGCATCCCATTTAACGGGTTTCCCAAATGGCTGAGTGGTTCAATCCTGGGTTGGGAAAATCTACTGGAGGAGAATATGGCAACCCACTCCAGTATTCTTGTCTCGGAAATACCATGGACAGAGCAGCCTGATGGGCTGTAGCAGCCTGGGGTCACAAAGAATCAAATACTACTAAGCAGCAGCAGCTTATCAGTTATTTTACTTCATGATTTACATTTTTGGTAAAAAGGATCACCATACCCAGATTATCTAGGTTTTCTCCTAACTTCTAGGAGTTTTATAGTTTTGCATTTACATTCAGATCTATGATCTAACTTGAGTTAATTTGGGGGAAGGATGCAAGGTCTGTGCCTAGATTTATTTATTTTTTGGCCTGTTGATGTCCATTTGTTTTAGTACCATTTGTGCAGGAGATTTTGCCCCATTGTATTGCCTTTGCTCCTTTGTCAAAGATAAGTTGACAATATTTTTGGCATATTTTTGCTTTTTTTCTTCTGCTCCATATCTATTTGTCTTTCTTTTCATCAGTGCCAAACTATTTTGATTACTTCAGCTTTATTGTAAGTCTTGAAGTCAAGCAGTTTCTGTCCTCCAACTTTCTTATTCTCCTTCAATATTGTGCTGTTCTTTCTGGGTCTTCCTCCTCTCTCTATAAAATTTAGAATAGGTTTATCAATTGATAAATTAACTTTCTGGGATCTTGTTAAGGATTTCATTAAATTTATAGATAAAATTTGGAAAAATTGACATTTTGACAATAATTAGTTTTCCTGTCCATGGACATAGAGTATCTATTTGTTTTTAAATTTTATTCATCAGAATTCTGCAGTTTTTCCACTATAGATTTTAAACGTATTTTGTTAGATGTATATCTAATTATTTATTCTTTTATTTTTGGTGCTAGTATAAATGACACTGTACCATTTTAATTCCAGAGTCCACTTGTTCATTTCTGTTATATAAGGAAAACAACTGACTTTTGCATATTAGCTTTGTATCCTGCAGCCTTGCTACAATTGCTTAACAGTGATTTTTTTTTTAACAGTTCTTTTGGATATTCTATATAGATGATCTTGCCACCTATGAACAGAAAACAATTTCATTTCTCCTTTCCCACTCTATGTACCTTTTGTTTCTCTTCCTTGAATTATTGCATTTGTAAAGACAACACCTAGCATGATGTTCATCTAGGAATGAAAGGAGACATCCTTGTCTTGTACCTATCTTAGTGGAAAGCTTCAAGTTTCTCACCATTAAACATGATGCTAGCTGTAGGGTTTGTCTGCTGCTGCTGCTGCTGCTGCTAAGTCGTTTCAGTTGTGTCTGACTCTGTGTGACCCCATAGACGGCAGCCCACCAGGCTATGCCATCCCTGGGATTCTCCAGGCAAGAACACTGGAGTGGGTTGCCATTTCCTTCTCCAATGTGTGAAAGTAAAGTGGCTCAGTAAATGTCCAACTCTTCGTGACCCCATGGACTGCAGCCTAGTCATATATAAATTGTAAATGTTTAATTTCAGTTTTCAAAAACAAGATCTATTAAATCATGATGGGTTGGAGATAGCTTAAAAAGAAAGAGAAATAACTTTCTAATATATTCAGAATATAGAACATTAAAACAATGCCAAAACTATTCCAAATAATTACATAATCAAATTTCTTTCATCAGTTCATTAGACTATGTGACTGATTCTTGGTTCTTGGGTTAACACCAACTCTAAAGAGAGTTGGAAATCCTGACAGCATAGTGGTATGATCTGAATGCTGTCTAAGCAGTAACATCAGGAGTGTATATTCAGAATCTATTCTTTGAAATGTCTTGCTTTAACGTACCTGATAGGGTCCTTTTCATGGGGCTTTGACATGGTCTTTCTTTGATGAAGAAAGAAACTCTGACCTGTAGTTGATTGCAGGGCCTTTAGTCAGCATCTGAAGAACCTAAGCCACCCAATTTTGTTAAAAAAAGACTCCATTTTAGAGTTCTGAGGAAAGAGTCTTTGGAAATCCCCTGACTTCACCCCACCACCTGTGAGCCAATCAGATCCCAGATTAGGATCTCCTGACTTTAAGTTCAGGACTTATGACCTGCCCGGGAAATTTGAATTAAGCCCAGGAAATGAAAACCAGTCAGAACCCAACAACTTACCCTTCCACAGAAGGTAACCAATTAGACGTCTCCCAACCTGGAAACTCCCGTTTTTCACGCGAGAAAACCCTATATAAGCAATGAAACCCAGAGTTCGAGCCTCTTCTCCTTAGCCGCTGCGTCAGTAACGGTGGGAGCCCCAGCTCGAGCTTGGTAATAAAAACTCTCTTGCTTTTGCATTGGATATCGGCTCCCTGGTGGTCATTGGGAGATTTCGAGACTTGGGCATAACACATAAGAGTAAGATAAAATTCATGTATAAATGGCAGATGTTAAACAGTCATTGCTAATTAATCACTGATAATTTTTTTGTGAACACTATGAAAAATCTTCACAACAAAAATAATGCAAATGACAAGGAAATGGGTGTTTCTGTAACATGCAAAATAAGATAAAATAGTGATTTCCTCAAAATTTGACAAGATATCACTAGGGGCAATCATTAAATGTATTTTCAAAGTCAATGAATATTACAATGGAGAGGAAAATTGTTGACATATAATGTAAAATAATCCTGAAGCATTAAAAACATAAAATATCAAGAACATAACAACAACAAAAAAAAGAGAATACACCAAGAAAATATCAAAAGTAATTCAGTAAGTCTGGATAAGAACCCAAAGATCTGAATTTTTATAAAATATTATAGATAATTTAGACCTGCATTCCTAATGAGAAAGAACTAGCTTAGAAAAGGCTAAATTTAAATTTAAAAATGAGGTTGAGATCAAGATATCATTTTTAATAACAACTGATATTATATCTGATAACATTTGACTCATTCTCTAAAATCAAGCAACCAACCACCAAGACTACTAAACAGAAAGATTATGAACACTGATGGTTTCTGAGAAATTCCCTGTTTTGTTAATAATAGTGAAGGGTGTGATATGTTATCCTACTTGCACAGCCATAGGTGAGGTGAGGTGAGGTGAAGTCGCTCAGTCGTGTCCGACTCTTTGCGACCCCATGGACTGTAACCTACTAGGCTTCTCCATCCATGGGATTCTCCAGGCAAGAACACTGGAGTGGGTTGCCATTTCCTTCTCCAGGGTGCACAGCCATAGCTGGAGAAAAAAGTTATTTATTGATTCAAGCAGATCAACAGCCTAGCGACACAATGGCCTCAGTCCCCCACCCCTTAGTTCCAAAGGTCATGTATGAGAGGATTACAGGATGAAGATGAGGGACTGAAAACCTCCTCTCTATTTTTATACAGGAGAGAGATTTCTGCCCCTCCAGGGAGCAGTGATAAAGAGTCTACTTGCCAATGCAGGAAACACAGGGGTCAGGGATTTGATTCCTGGGTGGGGAAGATCCCCTGGAGGGGAAAATGGCTACCCACTCCAGTATTCTTGGTGGGATAATCCCATGGACAGAGGAACCTGGCAGGCTGCAGTCTATGAGGTTGCAAAGAGCCAGACACAACTCAGGACTAGGACAAGCACTACTTCCAAAAGGAGATGGAGAAAACCAAACCAAACCAAACCACACAAACACACACACACAAAAAAACCCAGAGCTATTACTGTTTGATGCTTGAAGGAAAGGATTTTCACCCTAATCTTTTTTAGATATGTAAATAAATCTTTCTAAGATCCAGGTAAATAGGACTATAACAAGATTTACCAAGTTGCAGATTTCTAATTCTGAGCTTCATCCCTTCTGAGATGTAAGTATCTATGTGTTTCAGTCCTTCTTGGGCCTTAACTTAAGACCTAGTACAAGCTGTCATCACAGGACTGTCTAGGGGATATAACAGAAGTTTATTATCCTTTCCTATCAGAGCATAGACAGATCATAAATGACAGATCATAGGCAGAGCATAAAAGACAAATCAGAGATTAATGACTAAAGATCTAATCTCTCATGGTATATGAACATGAAAAGATTTCTGGGAGAAGTAAAAGCAAGCATTCTTTAGCTTCATATCATACACATTTCATGTTTCAGGAGTCTTGTGCACTTTTAGGAGCACCAAGAAGTACAGGGATATGGTATTCCCCCATATTCTCATAAAAGGCAGTTTGTAGGAATAATGTTACTTATTTGATCAGTAAACCTGTATATATTTAGTAAAACCACATCCAACTAGAATAATCATATTAAGTAGAATAAAAAGTGCTTTTACCTTGAACTAATTAATTATAGAAGGCATAGTTATTTTTAATAAGCCAGAGTTAGTAAATTTTTTGGTCAGTTTTACCCAATTTGGGGCCTCCCTGGTAGTTCAGCTAGTAAAGAATCTGCCCGCAATGCAGAACACCCTGGTTTGAGTCCTGGGTTGGGAAGATGAATTTGCAGTCCTTAAGGTTTCTGGGTTAGTTTATATAAAAATTCTTTCTTTATCTTTTAACTATAGTATATTTTTATACTATAGAAGTAGAATTTCATTATCTGCGAATTTAGAAGTGTAATGCTTATATGAGTGCTCATTTTTCTTGGTAAGTCCATTAGAACAGCTCTCCTTTACTTTAAGAGAACATATAGGCTAGCTGCTTAATTCTTTCCAGACATAAGAAAATATTACATATTTACACTATGAGAGGCTAAAATCTTTCTGAATTACAGAGATGCTTACAGACAAAAAGATAAACATATAGTTGTAATTTTATACTTTCAACCTTGGGTCAAATGCAAGCACAAAAACACAGATGTTCACCAATTAAGATATGAAAAAAATATTCATTTTTATTTTTAGTTGTTGTTTAGTTGCTAAGTCATGTCTGACTCTTTTGCAACCCCATGGACTATAGCCCACAATAATCAAAATTTTTGATAGATTTGAACTCAAACTAGGCATGTTTGAGTCTATTAGGCCAAGAAAAAGGGCTAATAAGCCAATTCTCTCCCGCTTCTATCAAGCACGTAATAGATCTCTATAAACCATTAACACATTTTTACAGAAATCATAAAATGAGAAAGCTATAGACCCAGATTCCTAATCACTGCTTGGAACTTACTGACCATAAAAAAAAGAGAGAGAGAAAAAAAATAAAAAAATAAAAAAACCTGGTAAAGAAAACGGAAATTGGAGAAACAACAAAATTCTGTCACTATTTGGATTCACCTCAAGGAGTCAAGGTGTCTCAGCTTAGTAGCCCATAGGAGGCGATCTAGTTCTAGCAGGTGAATGAATCCACTGGGCATGTCAGTGGCAGACTTCTAAAATTTTTAAAAAATATATTAAAAAAATAAAATAAAATTATGACTTTCATACAGTTATAGAAGATGAACTCTTATTAAAAATTTATTTAACTCAGTATTAAAGAAACAGCCAGGGAGCTTTTGCAGTCAGTTAAAAAGAGAATTCAAAGAAACATAACTTTATTACGAGTAAAGAATATTGAATTGAATTTACAAATGAACTAAAAACTGGCTTTTTTCAAGAATAGCAGGGAAGGAGGTAGAGAAAATCAACTGAATCTCCACTGAACAAAACTCATTTGCATTTTCAAAGATAAGAATTATTTTGCATAACTTTCAGTTACCTACAGATTACAAGCTGTAAATTAAAGGCAATCAAAGTCTAGAATCAGTTAATCGAAAAGGATGGCCTTGAATCAGTTCATAGTATTCTACTGGAGACACTCAGCAATCTTTTTTGCCAATGTCTTTACGGGGTACATAACTAAATAAAAATTGTGCTCTTGTATGCATCTAGCAATACTGTTGAACAGGTTAATATCAATTTGATTCTGAAAAATTATAAATGATACACTTTTGTTTCTAGGGAGTTTAGTCTACTCTTTTATTTTGTATTATTAATATTTTAAGGAGTGTACTCCTTGTATTTATTTTCCTTAGAGTTCATTACAGTGGGTCTAGCTGTAAGGTTTTGCTTCTCTCTCAGCTATTTCTGGCTGGTATGAACGGCTAAAAGATACTACTACATTCAGCCAACATGTTCTCACAGACTAATTTTTTACTTCCTAAAATCCATGCACCCCAGTCAATTCTACAGTTTCCCTATAGTAACTAGGGGCAAGAAAGCAGTATCCTTCAAGTGCTGACACTACTAACACTAACTAGAAAGCTGGAAATTAAGCTTGTTATTCAAGTGGACAAATGTGCAGGAGTTTGTGAAACGAAATCAGGAAAGGAAAGTCTTTTGAACTTAATGGAAAATAGCTTCTGAGATAGATCTCATTTTCTGTTTAAGATTCATCGTACCAAATAGTACAAATCATTATGTATGATACTGAAGGTAAACATTTTAAATCTATTTTGACATTGACTTTCAATAATAATACTTGAGAGCTGTCTATAAAAGGAAGTACGTTTCTCTTAAGGCATAGACATAATGATGCTGAAATGTCACATGTAAAAGAAAAAATGTTACCTGAATCATTCATAATATTAATATTCAAATACACTACAAACTGCAAGATCTGAGCTGAAATGTAAAACTTGTTATTACAAAATGCCTTATTTTAGTGTTCCTAAAGCATCTATATTATAAGATTTTGACAGCAGACTGCCTGTCTTGAACCTTTGAAAGCACGTAAATTGGGTGAACTTAATAAATTACATAAGCTTCATTCCTCTGTTTATTATTGTTGTTTAGTTGTTAAGTTGTGGGACACCATGGGCTATAGCTCACCAGGCTCCTCTGTCCATGGGATTTCCCAGTCAAGAATACTGGAGTGTGTTGCCATTTCCTTCCCCAGGGGATCTTCCTAACCCAGACAATGAACCTGAGTCTTCTGCATTGCAGTTGGATTCTTTACCACTGAGCCACCAGAGAAGCCCACTCCTCTGTTTATTTACTGTAAATTAAATATGAAATGAATAGGACCTAATTCATAGAGTGGTTCAGTTCAGTTCAGTTCAGTCGCTCAGTTTGTCCGACTCTTTGTGACCCCGTGAATCGCAGCACGCCAGGCCTCACTGTTCATCACCGTCTCCTTGTTCATCACCATCTCCCGGAGTTCACTCAGACTCACGTCCATCGAGTCCGTGATGCCATCCAGCCATCTCATCCTCGGTCGTCCCCTTCTCCTCCTGCCCCCAATCCCTCCCAGCATCAGAGTCTTTTCCAATGAGTCAACACTTCGCACGAGGTGGCCAAAGTACTGGAGTTTCAGCTTTAGCATCATTCCTTCCAAAGAAATCCCAGGGCTGATCTCCTTCAAAATGGACTGGTTGGATCTCCTTGCAGTCCAAGGGACTCTCAAGAGTCGTCTCCAACACCACAGTGCAAACGCATCAATTCGGTGCTCAGCCTTCTTCACAGTCCAACTCTCCCATCCATACGTGACCATAGGAAAAACCATAGCCTTGACTAGACGGACCTTAGTCAGCAAAGTAATATCTCTGGTTTTGAGTGGTGGTGAGGGTTAAATGATTTCACATATGAAAAAACTGTTTCCAAAAGGTCTAGCACGTAATAGAATGTTATGTATTCTTATTATTCTTTGATTCCAGTGCACAGCATAATTATGTGTTCAAATATGCAAATTTTATGTAACTAGGCATTATAGAGCAAAAATAATAAATTTAGTGAAAGTTTATAGTTATAGCATTGAATATCTGCTCCTAGATGTACACATTTCCAACACAGAAAATCTTGGAAATAAAGAATTATAAGACAATAATGTTCACAAAACTCTATGGATGTTAGTTATTTGGGAGGAGGAAGCTATATTATTCAATATATTTTAAATAGAAGTCATAAAAGAGAATAAAACAATCATTATAATTGTGTTTTAATATTGGCATATTTTGTTTAAGTTGAAATAAAAGCTGCTTAAAACTTTAAAAGTGTGAAATTACCCTTGCCCTTTGAAGTGGTAGTTTAATGTAAATGTAAGAATTAAAAGGTGACTAACCATGTATTACTTTTTCATATTTGTCAGCTTAATCCAGTTGGGTAGTTTAGAAATTCTGTCACAGATGTCTGAAATTGTTAAAATTAGCATGTTTTATCTGCAGAATGCAGAACGTTCATTTACATAAAATTGGTTCATTTCTAACACAATGTAGCTATAAAAGTATGTTTTTATAAAATATATTTAAAGTAGTTGAAACACTTTCTGGGAAAATTATTTGAGGGGAAAATGCATAGAATTTCTGATATATTCACTATGATTTATCCCAGCAGGGCCAAATTCACACTTTTACTAGTTTATGATAGTTATTGAACCCTGTTTTAAAGGAAAGATTACTATTATCATGAAAACAGGGTGAAGTATTAAGATTTATCAGCAGTGTAAGTAATTGGGTTAGGCTGCTTTTTATGAATACTTCTCTATCTATCCATTTTATAGAATATCCATTTCAAAAAGCATCATGAACTGTTATTTTGTGAAACAATTTTTAAGTATTTTGAGCAATGAGGCATTCAGTCATATGAAAAGTAAGTAAATAATTTTGTAAACTTCTCTCTCTTTAGTAAAAGAGAATTAAAGTAAAACTGATCAAGAAGTAAGAATATGTAATAAATTCACACCAATCAGAGAGAGAGAGAGAAAGGGAGGGAGAGATTGGGGGTGGGAGGAAGAAGGGAAAAAGCTAAGAGAAAAGTGAAATTAATTTCAGCTTAAACAATTTCTAAGTGGAAATGTTTTAACAATCTATATTGAGTTTATGCAGGGAAATCTTCAGATATTATGTTCACAATTGGTTTGATTTTACTTTGAAAAACCAAAAATTAGTACCAGAGTAAGATAAATATGTAAATTTATCTCTATATTAATGCTGATTTATATTCCAAGGAGAAGATTTTCTGCTTTCAATCCATTTTCTTTTAAGACTCTATTTGAGTATCAAACTGCCATATAGACCCTGCAGTAATCCGTGCCATACAGTCATGCCTTGTAGTAATCCTATTTGCCTGTGAGCCTGTTGAGGCACAGTCTTATTAATAATAAATTGTACATGTGCCACAGCCACATTTGATTAGCTCATGGAAGGACACTTGACCCAAGGGCAGCCAGTCCATAAAGCATGAAATCATCACTAAGGAGAAATCTGGTTTGAATAGCTTTGAAAGAACAGTGAGCAGCAGGGCCATTTTGAAAATTACTCTTAAAATTTTGAATGGGTACTATTGCAGATTTAACAGTGAAGATTAAACTGCAAAAGTCATGAAGCAGAAACACATGAGGAACAGGTAGTATCCAAAGTACTGACTAAATCAGATTTCAAGAAACAGAAGCAATTATGTAAAGAAAACACACAGTAAAGGGTGGCCATTTTACTAGTCAGAAAATAAGTGCACAGACAGAGATAAGCTATACATGAGAAGTGGTGAAGTAATGCTAACATTAGAAACTATTGCAGAAAATCATAAACTTCGTGTCTGAAGCCTCTGCTTGCGTGTTATTCTCCAGTCCTGCTTTGTCTTCTTTCAGCCCACCTACCTTCATTAAAATGCAATGTATTTTGCTAACATGTATATTCTTTAATCCTTATATTGGAATATAAGTCCCATGAAGGCAAATTTGTGGGTTGGTTGTTTTCACAAATTCCAGAATATGTCTAGGATATAGTAAATGCTCAATAAATAATACAAAGATATAAAGTAGAGGAATGAATAGCATTCTGATGTTAATAGTTCTAAATGTAATTTGGTTTGCATTTGTTTTTATTTGTAGGGGTTACATTTTTAAGGATGTTTCTAAATCACATTAAATAATTCTGTATGACTTCTTAATTACACACATACTACTGTCTGGACTATTTCCACTTCCCCAGAGGATATTATTTCAAAAATTATTTTATGATATTTCTTGCTTATCCTCACTTACCTAAATAATACTAAATGACAGTTTTATATCTTTCCTTTTTTGGCTTTGCAACTTTAGGTATTATTTACTGACTTTACCTGTGGACACTGGTTTTACCACTACCTTTTTATTTAGTTTGCTTCTTTCTGTGGCATAAATAATTACATCTTTCAATTTAAATTTCTAGTAAAGTTTTAATAAATTTCTGATGCAATTTTCCCCCAGGAGTTGTTTTTATTCTTTGAATATTTCTTTAAAAATCATCTTGTTCAAACTATCGAGAAATAATAAGCAGATTATGGATAAAAGTTAAATAACTACAAACCACCGGTTTTCAAGCTGTATCCTGGCTCTGATGGGGATAGGAATCTGATATTCTCTTTCTCAGACTTGCCTCCCCCATCAGCGTTCCATGATGCTTTCGAGGTCTCTAGGTGACCTTCCTTGGGTTTCAAAAGAAAAGATTCTGAGAAATGATATAAACATATTCAAATAACTTTTTGTAAGCTATTTAAAGAAAACACATTTCTTATGAAATAAACATAACTTTCTTTTGGAAGGTTAATATAGCTACCAAAACAAATAATTCAGATTTAAGAATGTGGCTTATTTTTTGAAGTGAAAGAAAAAGTCACTCAGTCATGTTCGACTCTTTATGACCCCGTGCTGTATAATCCATGGAATTCTCCAGGCCAAAATACTAGACTGGGTAGCCTTTCCTTTCTGCAGTGGATCTTCCCAACCCAGGAATCAAACTGGGGTCTTCTGCACTGCCGGCAGATTCTTTACCAACTGAGCCAAAATGGAAGCCCAAGAATACTGGAGTGGGTAGCCTATCCCTTCTCCAGTGGATCTTCCCAATCCAGGAATCAAACCCGGGTCTGCTTCAGTACAGGTGGATTCTTTACCAACTGAGCTATCAGGGAAACCCCCAAACATACAATTTAAAAAAATGCATGACAGTAATACTGTGATTAAAATTAATTTTATAAGGATAGTAAAATTGTAATAAAATGACAAAGTTTTTAGATTTATTTCTAAGCAGGATGTTGGATTTCTGTAATTTTTCATGGCTTCTCACTTACATGCAAGCATCTTCACACTCATGATTTTGTTTGTTTGTTTGTTTGTTTTTCACTATTTTCTCCAAAGTTTCAAATCCCAGCTTGCAAGTCCTGACCTTTTGTAGTAGAAAAGAAGATTTGAGGAAAGATTTGAATTTATGTATGTGGAAATAATAAAAGGATACTTGCATGTAAGTGGAAAGATTTCAGTTTCAAGCCCTATAAACTCATTCCACTTATCCAAACATATTTCGTGAATTATCCCTTGTCATAAACCATTAATAAAGACAGATCTGAAGGAACATGCTCCTCTTATATTTTTTTAAAAGGCATTCTTGGGCAGAGGTTTTTAATCTGCTTCCCAATAGGGCCTTTTCTGTGATTTGTTTAACCCTTATTTGTTGGCCATGTTGATGGTTGGATGGCATCATTGACACAATATACATGAATTTGAGCAGACTCCAAGAGATGGTGAAAGACAGGGAGCCTGGCATGCTGCAGTACATGGGGTTACAAAGAGCTGGACTGAACAATAACTTCTGTTTTTCAATACAATGTTTAATAATTTGGGCATTATGTTTAATGGCAATTTCTAGATTATCTCCTAAAATCAAAGATTCTGGCTCCGTAGGATGTGCATTTCCATAAGTGAGTGACTGACAGGGGCCTGAGTGCCAGCTTCCTCCTTTACCTCAGGATAAGGCATACTCTGTACAGTCCGTACTACTAACAACACAGGTACAATGTGGTGGCTTCACTATAAACACCTCTTGGCTGCACCTGTAGGCATTGTGGCATGCTTGCAAATCTTAGTCTACAACTTTGATTTTAATATATTTTTAAATTGAGATCTAGGAGAGCTAAATAACTTTGTGCCTATTTTTAGAGAGCTAGGCAATGAGAAATTAGAGCTTCTGTGCCCCAAACTTTAATATTTATTGGATAGAATTTCACTTTGTTGAATATAATAATTGCATTTTATTAAAATTATTACTTTATTTGCATCTTTACACTTGATGATGTTTTAATATTACTACAAATTCACTCAAAGTGTACTTGCAGACAACGTAATTTTGTGTAAGCAGCATGATCTCTCAAAATTTTCTTCTTTAGACCACTAAGTGGAATTCACTACTTTTTACACATACAATAATTATCTGCTAAATTTTGTACATTTCCCCACTGTATTCAGTGTTACATAGAATAAAAATTCAATAAAATAAACCAAATATGTATATTGGGTATGATTTATGTCCAAAAATACACTTTATTATCAATAATATGTTAAATGTAATAAAGAAGAAAATATTGATGACAATATGACTCTTTTTTTTGCTTCTATAACGCTGCTCAACTTCAGTTACATACTGAATCAGCTAACTTTGATTCTTCTAATTTTCTTTCCATCAAAAGTTTCCTGATATTTTCCAATAGGAAAATCTACTGTCCGTTTAGAATCATGATTATCCCACTATGTTCTTTGAAACTTTTTCATATACTTCCTCATTCTACTTCAATAAAATCTAAAACATGAACCAAAATCAGTGAAAGGGTAACATAAATTTTGAGACAATGTTAGTTAAGGGTGGTGAAAACCTGTGTGTGTGTGTGTGTGTATGTGTTTAATCTATATAACTGAACATTGGATAGGGTAATTTGCATTTTAAAGTTAAAGTTTTGGAGAAAACCTTATGGAATGTTGTTTATAAATACCTTTAGATAATTACTTTGAGCATACAAAGTTTTCCAAAGATCTTTAAAGTTTACTCAAATAATTTTTTTCATTTAGTCAATTTTTAGACTTTATATAGTATTGATGGTTTTAATGATCTCAAGAGAAGTTAGGATAAATGCTAACTGATGCACCAATTTAAAAAACTTTGTCAATAGAAATTGTGATTATTATTAGTTGTATATTTTCAGCTGACATTATAGGAGATTGCTGGCAAATATGCTTGGCATCTTTTCCTCACTTTAGTTTTTTTAAATATCCTACAAAACTTTCTTATAGAAGTCAAAGATAGTTAATAATCCATATTGAACAAAGATGTAAAATTGTACTTGATGGATATAAACTAAAACATTACTCTGTGCTATTTTGAACAGGTTTTGAAATGAAGTCTCTTGCCTGGAAAATCCCATGGACAGAGGAGCATGGTGGGCTACAGTCCACGGGGTCGCAAAGAGTCGGACACGACTGAGTGACTTCACTTTCATGCCCAGCCATCTTTCTTCAAATTTATTTAGAGACCCCCCCTCAAAAAAAAGATGTGTATAAGAGACAGCATTTTTAGTTTTCAAACACACACTATCTTTTCAAATATACTGAAATACTATTAGCATGAAATAAGAAGATATTTTAAGAAGACATAGAAGTAATTGACTTGCATTTTAGTAACATGAGAGAGTTTAAAAGATTGCATTTTCCTTCTATACTAAAAGCACAATTCATACAAACATACAAAAGAGAGATTTTTCTTAACAATCACACTGAATTGTTTGAAAACTTTATTGTTATGAAAATTAGTTGTACATTTTGTTAAAGGCTTTTGAATGTCTATTTTTCATGAATGTATACTTTATCTGGAAGTTAGATAACATCTATAGAAGCAAAACAAAAAAAAAACAACATTGTGTATTTGGGCATCAGTGTTTACATACATTCAGCAAATTACAGGGCACTGGTTTGGTAATACACATTGCTTTGTGTTTTGTGTTCAAAACTTCAAGATTGAGTCTGATTCCTACTGTTATACTGTAGAAGTGTCTCTAGTATTGGGTGAGATAACTTTGGATAATTTTATTATATAAAACTCAGTGTAAGTAAGATGCAGTTGTTGGTGTTGCCTCCAAGTTATCATTCTATTTTCTACATCATAGAATCTATTTTGGGGAGAGGGTCACCCATGAATAACAAGGTGTTATATTTTCATGTGATATCCTTTGTGCTAAAGATATCGTTTCAAATTTCACCAGTTACTTGCTAGCCTTTCGACTGTTCTCTAGAATCTCTGAAAATCATTTCTCTCATTTGTATAACTGGAATAATAATATCTACTTCTCGACTTACTTGAGGATTAATTAGAAGTATTTTTAATAAGAGTATTAAAATGGAATGGACACACAATAAAAAATATCTTAAGAGAATAATTTTCACATCCTTCCCTGTTAATATATATTTAAAAAATTTGCTTTTGAATCTATGTACTTGTTCTTTAATGATTATAAGACAGGTATTATATTACAATTGCAAAGAAGTTTTTGACATAAACATTTTTTTCTCAATGTATGATATAATAAAGTTGTTTAACTTCAGGCCACATTCTTTCTTTAGTTGGGCCATATTTTGCATTTTTAAAAACTTATATTCCTTTCACATATTATTTATTTTATGAATCTGAGTAAATATTACAATTATTTTCAATTGGGGTCATGAGACAAAAGGGAAAGAAATTCTCCTTATTTAATGAGATAGAAATTAGTAAAATATATACATATTGAACAATTCCATCTTGTTTTCCTTTCTGAAAACCTATACATCAAATTCAGCTGTGGATGGGCACATATGCTATGCAATTGTAATCAAAGATCGTTCTTGAGCTGTTCGACTAGAGGACATTTTCAAGGCACCAAATTGATCAAAGCAGTTATTTTTACTAGATTCTAACACAAAGCAACATCAAATAACTTTGCTTTGCTGGTTTGGTTTTCTTGCATGCTTTGAACTAGAAGTATAGTATACTGACTGAGGCTTTGTGTCCTCAAGTAAAATTATGGTCTTTCCTCCAGAATCCACTTGAAGAAATTCATGAATAGTTGAAGAAAACATAGATGAAAGTATTTTTCTTGTTTCTCTACTTAGTGACATTTTTGTAATGTTGAAGTTTTATAGCTTCAGCCAGATAATCAAAATATATCTGGCCTATCAGGATGGCTAGGCTATCATTTATATATTTATTCAAACAATGTGAGTTTCACATAAAATAAAGTTAAATGCTCTGATATGTAGTCCATTATGGCAAAAGCCTCCACAATAAAGAGAATATAGACTTAAAAACACATTAGAAATATTCCAGAATCATCTGAATTTTTCACTTAACTGTTTATATGTAGAGGCATAGTTTCTTAGTATTTTATTTTTCCTTGCACAAAATATTGCCAGTTATCAGGTTTAGTTTAAGAAATGTTATCAGTTCAGCTCAGTCGCTCAGTCGTGTCTGACCCTTTGCGACCCCATGAATCACAGCAGGCCAGGCCTCCCTGTCCATCACCA
>SJYT01051681.1:11859-51195 GCA_006410635.1 Cephalophus harveyi | reverse complement strand
TACATAAATGATAACAGGATCTATCTGAGAAGAAGATATAACAATTATAAATATATATGAACGTAATATAGGGGCACCTCAACACATAAGGCAAATGCTGACAACTGCAAAAGGGGAAAATGTCAGTAACACAATAAAAGGGAGGGACTTTAACATTCCACTTATACCAATGGATAGATCATCCAGATAGAAGACTAATAAGGGAACACAAATTTTAAATAATATATTGGACCAGATAGATGTAATCAATATTCATAGGATTTTTCACCAAAAAAAAAGTAGAAATAACTGTTTTTTCAAGTACACATAGAACATTTTCCAGGATAGATCACATCTTGGGTCACAAATCAAGTTTTGGTAATTTTTTTTAAAAAATGAAATTGTATCAAGCATTTTTTTTCTGACCACAATGTTTTAAATTAGATATTAGCTATAGAAAAAAATAACTGCAAACACAACACATGGAGTCTAAACAATACACCTCTGAAGAACCAAGAAATCACTGAATAAATCAAAGAGGAAATTAAAAAAAATCTAGAAACAAATGCCAATAAAACATGATAACTCAAAACCTATGGGATGCAGCAAAAGCAGTGCTGAGAAAAAAGGTTATAGCAATACAAGCCAACCTCAAGAAACAAGAAAAACATCAAATTAACAACCTAAACTTATACCTAAAGCAACTAGAAAAGGAAGGACAAAAATCTCAAAGTAAGAAAGATAGAAATAATAAGGATCAGGGCAGAAATAAGTGAAAAAGAAATGAAGGAAACAATACCAAACATCAATAAAACTAAAAGCTGGTTCTTAGAGAAGGCAAACAAAATTGGCAAACCATTAGCCAGACTCACTAAGAAAATAAAGGGAGAAGTCTCAAATCAATGAAATTAGAAATGAAAAATAAGACATAACAGGCAATGCAGAAATAACAAGGGATCATAAGAGACTACTATGAGCAACTATATGCTGCTGATGCTGCTGCTGCTAAGTCGCTTCAGTCATGTCCGACTCTGTGCTACCCCAGAGACGGCAGCCTACCAGACTCCCCCGTCCCTGGGATTCTCCAGGCAGGAACACTGGAGTGGGTTGCCATTTCCTTCTCCAATGCATGAAAGTGAAAAGTGAAAATCAAGTCGCTTAGTCGTGTCTGACTCCTAGCGACCCCATGGACTGCAGCCCACCAGGCTCATCCACCCATGGGATTTTCCAGGCAAGAGTACTGGAGTGGGGTGCCATTGCCTTCTCCGAACTATATGCTAATATGGTGGAAACTTTGGAAGAAAAGGATAAGTTCTTATAAAAGCAAAACCTACCAAGACTGAACCAGGAAGAAACAGAAAATCTGTTTCTTCAATTACAAGCACTGAAATTGAAACTGTGATAAAAACATTTCTAACAAACAAAAATCCCAATTCAGATGGCTTCACAGGCAAATTCTACCAAATGCTTACAGAAGAGCTAACACCTATGGTGTTAGATGGTCAATTCTTCCAGAAAATTGAAGAGGAAGGAAAACTCCCAAACTCATTCAAACAGGCCACCATCATCCTGACACGAAAACAGGACAAAGATACCACAAAAAAAGAAAATTACAGGCCAATATCACTGATAAACAAAGATACAAAAATCCTTAACAAAATTCTAGCAAACAGAATCCAACAAAACTTTAAAATGATCATATATGCTGACCATACATCCTGGGTGCAAGAATTATTCTATATATACAAATAAATCAATGTGATACACTATATTAACAAATTGAAAGATTAAAAAAAAAAAACATGATCGTTTCAACAGATGGAGGGAAAGCTTTCAACAAAATTCAACATACATTTATGGTAAAAACTCTCCATAGGCATAGAAGAAATCTGCTGTAGCTACTGCTAAGTTGCTTCAGTCGTGTCCGACTCCATGCGACCCCATAGATGGCAGCCCACCAGGCTCTGCCATCTCTGGGATTCTCCAGGCAAGAAAACTGGAGCGGGCTGCCATTTAACATACCTCAACATTATTGTTGTCCTGTTGCTAAGTTATGTTAGACTCTTTCCAAACTCATGTACTGCAGCACACCAGGCTTCCCTGTCCTTCACTATCTCCTGGATTTTGTTCAAACTCATGTCCATTCAGTCAGTGATGCCTTCTAACCATCTCATTCTCTGTCATAAGAAAGGCCATATATAACAAACCACAGCAAACATTATTCTCAATCTGAAAGCATTTCCTCTAAGATCAGGAACAAGACAAGGTGTCCATTCTGACCACTATTACTCAACATAGTTTGGAAGTCCTAGCCATGGCAATTAGAGAAGAAATAGAAATAAAAGGAATCCAGAATGGAAAAGAATTAAAACTCTCACTGTTTGCAGATGACATAATATTGTATATAGTAAACCCTAAAGATGTCATCAGAAAATTACTAGAGCTAATCAATGAATATAATAAAGTTGTATAATATAAAATTAATATACATAAGTCCCTTGCATTCCTATATATTAACAATGAAAATTCAAAATGGAAAATTAAGGAAATAATACCATACACCTTTGGGAAAAAAAAAAAAAGAATAAGATACCTAGGAATAAATCTATCTAGAGACAAAAGACAAGTATGCAGGAAACTTAGATGTGTATAAGAGACAGCCTATATATTAACAATGAAAATTCAAAATGGAAAATTAAGGAAATAATACCATACACCTTTGGGAAAAAAAAAAAAAAGAATAAGATACCTAGGAATAAATCTATCTAGAGACAAAAGACAAGTATGCAGGAAACTATAAAACAATTTCTTTCATCTTTGATTAAAGAAATCAAAGATGACATAAATAGATGAAAAGATATACCATGTTCTTGTGTTGAAGAATCAATATTGTGAAAATGACTGTACTACCCAGATATACCAAAGACTGCACTACTCAAATATTCAATGCAATCCCTATCAAACTGCCAATAGCATTTTTCACAGAACTAGAACAAAAATATTCACAGTCTGTATCAATTCAGTTCAGTCACTCAGTCACATCTGACTCTTTGTGACCCCATGAATTGCAGCATGCCAGGCCTCCTGGTCCATCACCAATTCCTGGAATCCACACAAACCCATGTCCATTGAGTCGGTGATGCCTTCCAACCATCTCATCCTTTGTCATTCCCTTCTTCTCCTGTCCTCAATCTTTCCCAGCATCAGGGTCTTTTCAAATGAGTCACCTCTTTGCATCAAGTGGCCAAAGTATTGGAGTTTCAGCTTCAACATCAGTCCTTCCAAAGAACACCCAGGACTGATCTTCTATAGAATGAACTGGTTGGATCTCCTTGCAGCCCAGGGGACTCTTGAGAGTCTTCTCCAACATCACAGTTCAAAAGCATCAATTCTTCTGTGCTCAGCTTTCTTTATTGTCCAGCTCTCACATCCATACATGACCACTGGAAAAATCATAGCTTTGACTAAAGGGACCTTTGTTGGCAAAGTAATGTCTCTATTTTTATTTATTTATTTATTTATTTTAATATGCTATCTAGGTTGGTCATAACTTTCCTTCCAAGGAGTAAGCATCTTTTAATTTCATGGCTGCAATCACCATCTGCAGTGATTTTGGAGCCCAGAAAAAATAAAGTCTGACAGTGTTTCCACTGTTTCCCCATGTATTTCCCATGAAGTGATGGGACCAGATGCCATGATCTTAGTTTTCTGAATGTTGAGCTTTAAGCCAACTTTTTCACTCTCCTCTTTCACTTTCATTGCAATCACCATCTGCAGTGATTTTGGAGCCCAGAAAAAATAAAGTCTGACAGTGTTTCCACTGTTTCCCCATGTATTTCCCATGAAGTGATGGGACCAGATGCCATGATCTTAGTTTTCTGAATGTTGAGCTTTAAGCCAACTTTTTCACTCTCCTCTTTCACTTTCATCAAGACACTCTGTATGAAAGCACACAAAAAGAAACCCAAATAGCTAAAGGAATCTTGATAAAGAAAAATGAAACTAGAAGGATCAACTTTCCTGACTTAAGATTATACTACAGACTTATAGTCATCAAGACAGGATGGTACTGACACAAAAAAACAGAAATATAGACTAATTGAATAGACAGAAAACCCAGGCATAAATCCACACACCTATTGACACCTATCTTTGACAAAAGAGGCAAGAATATACGATGGAGTAAAAGTAACCCCTTCAATAAGTGGTGCAGGGAAAACTGGACAGCTATATGCAAAGCAATGAAACTAGAATACTTCCTATCACCATACACAAAAATAAACTTAAAATGGATTAAAGACTAAAATGTTAGGCCAGAAATAATAAACCTCTTAGAAGAAAGCATAGGCAGTATATACTCTTTGACATAAATCACAGCAATATCCTCTTTGACCTACTTCTTAATGGAAATGAAAACAAAAATAAACAAAAGGGACCTAAATAAATTTAAAATAATTTGAAAAGCAAAAGAAACATTCAGTTCAGTTCAATTCAATCACTCAGTTGTGTCAAACTCTTTGAGACTGCATGGACTGCAGCAGGCCAGCTTTCCCTGTCCATCAGCAATTCATGCAGATTACTCAAACTCATGTCCATTGAGTTGGTGATGTCATCCTACCATCTCATCCTCTGTCGTCCCCTACTCCTTCTGCCTTCAATCTTTCACAGCATCAGGGTCTTTTCCAATAAGTCAGTTCTTATCAGCTGGCCCAAGTATTGAAGTTTCGGCTTCAGCATCAGCTCTTCCAATGAATATTCAGGACAAAATTCCTTTAAGATGGATTGGTTGGATCTCCTTGCAGTCCAAGGACTCTCAAGAGTCTTCTCCAATACCACAATTCAAAAGCATCCATTCTTCAGCATTCACCTTTCTTTAAAGTTCAACTCTCACTTCCATACATGACTATGGGAAAAAACATAGCTTTGACTAGATGGACCTTTGCTGGCAAAGTAACATCTCTGGTTTTTAATATGCTATCTAAGTTGGTCATAGCTTTTCTTCCAAAGAACAAGCATCTTTTGATTTCATGGCTGCAGTCATCATCTGCAGTGATTTTGGAGCCCAAGAAAATAAATTCTGTCACTTTTTTTCCATTGTTTCCCCATCTATTTGTGAAGTACTGTGACCATATGCCATGATTTTATTTTTCTGAAAGTTGAGTTTTAAGCAAACTTTTCACTCTCCTCTTTCACTTTCATCAATAGGCTCTTTAGCTCTTCTTCGCTTTCTGCCATAAGGGTGGTGTCATCTGCATATCTGAGGTTATTGATATTTCTCCTAGAAATCTTGATTCCAACTTGTGCTTCATCTAGTCCAGCATTTCTCATGATATACTCTGCATATAAGTTAAATCAACACGGTGACAATATATAGCCTCTCTGCACAATATACTCCTTTCCAGATTTGGAACCAGTCTGTTGTTCCATGTCCAGTTCTAACTGTTGCTTCTTGACCTGCATACAGATTTCTCGGGAAGCAGGTCAAGTGGTCTGGTATTCCTATCTCTTGAAGAATTTTCCAGGTTTTTTTGATCCACACAGTCAAAGATTTGGCATAGTCAACAAAGCAGAAGTAGATGTGTTTCTAGAACTCTTGCTCTTTTTTGATGATCCAACATAAGTTGGCAATTTGACTTCTGGTTCCTCTGCCTTGTCTAAAACCAGCCTGAACATCAGGAAGTTCACTGTTTATGTATTGTTGAGGCCTGGCTTAGAGAATTTTGAGCATTACTTTGCTAGCATGTGCTACTGTGCGGTAGTTTGAATATTCTTTGGCATTGCCTTTCTTTGGGATTGCAATGAAAACTGACCTTTTCCAGTCCTGTGGCCACTGCTGAGTTTTCCAAACTTGCTGGCATATTCAGTGCAGCACTTTCACAGCATCATCTTTCAGGATTTGAAGTAGCTCAACTGGAATTCCATCACCTCCACTAGCTTTGTTCATAGTGATGCTTCCAAAGGCCCACCTGACTTTGCATTCCAGGATGTCTGGCTCTAGGTGAGTGATCACATTATCGTGGTTATCTGGGTCATGAAGATCTTTTTTGTATAGTTCTTTGGTGTATTCTTGCCACCTCTTGTTAATATATTCTGTTTCTGTTAGGTCCATACCATTTCTGTCCTTTATCAAGCCCATCTTTACAGCAAATGTTCCCTTGGTGTCTCTAACTTTCTTGAAGTGTCTCTAGTCTTTCCCATTCTGTTGTTTTTCTCTATTTCATTGCATTGAGCACTGTGAAATGCTTTCTTTTCTCTACATGCTATTCTTGAAACTCTGTATTCAAATGGGTATATCTTCTTCCCTTTTCTCCTTTGCCTTTCACTTATCTTCTTTTCTCAGCTATTTGTAAGGCCTCCTCAGACAACCATTTTTGCCTTTTGCATTTCTTTTTCTTGGGCCCATCACAACTTCCTGTAGAGTGTCATGAACCTCCATCCATAGTTCTTCTTACACTCTATCAGATCTTATCCCTTGAATCTGTCACTTCTGCTATATAATCATAAGGGATTTGATTTAGGTCATACCTGAATGGTCTAGTGGTTTTCCCTACTTTCTTCAATTTAAGTCTGAATTTGCCGATAAAGAGTTCATGATCTTAACCACAGTCAGCTCCTGTTCTTGAAACATTAAACAAGATTAAAAGACACCCCTCAGAGTGGGAGAAAATAACTGCAAACAAAACAACTGAGAACAGATTAATTGGCAGAATATATAAGCACCTCATACAGCTCAATATCAGAAAAACAAAAAGCCTAATAAAAAAACAGATACAAGTCCAAAACAGACATTTCTCCAAATACATACAGATGGCCCATACACACAAGAAAAGATGCTCAACATCACTAATTATTAGAGAGCTGGAAATCAAAACTTCAACGAGGTATCACCTCACTCTAGTCAGAATGGCCATCATCAAAAAATCTACAAAAATAATTACTGGTGAGGGAATGGAAAAAAGAGAATCTTCTTACACTGTTGGTGTGAATATAAACTGAAACAGCCATTATGAGAAACAGTATGGAGATTCTGTAAAGAACCAGAAATAAATCTACAATATAACCCAGCAATCCCACTACTTTGGCATATATCCTGAGAAAATCACAATCCTAATATACACATGTAACCCATTGTTCAATGTAGCACTATTTACAATAGCCGGGACACAGAAGCAAACCAAATGTCCATTGACAGATGAATAGATAAAGAAGTTGTAGTACATATATACAATGGAATACCACTCAAACATAAAAAAGAATACATTTGAGTCAATTCTAGCGATGTGAATGAAACTAGAGCCTGCTGTACTGAGTAAAATGTCAGAAATAGAAAAACAAATATTGTATATTAAAGTATATACATAGAATACAGAAAGAAAGTATTGATGAAAAACCTATTTGCAGGGAAAGAATGGAGATGCAAATGTAGAGAACAGACTTGTGGACTCAGTGGGTGAAGGAGAGAACGGGATTCATAGAGAAAATAGCATTGACATGTACACACTGTCATGTGTAAAATTAGACAGCTGGAGGTGGTGAGAAGTTGCTATAAAACACAGGGAGCCCAGCCTGGTTCTCTGTGATGACCTAGAGGGATTGGTTGGGGGGGAGGGAAGGGAAGTTCAAGAAGGAGGATATATACATATGATTATGACTGATTTGCTTTGCTGTTTGGCAGAAAAAAAAAAAAAAAAACACTGTAAATCAATTTTCCTCCAATGGAAAAAAAGATAATAAAAAACAAACAAAAAGTAAAATAGGTAATGTGAACCTGATGTATAGCACAGGGTGGTCAGCTCATTGCTCTGTGATGACCTAAAACTGATGGGATGGGGGTGTTGGTAAGGCTCAAGCGGAAAGGGATGTATATATTAATATCCTTTTAGCTGATTCACATTGTTGTACAGCAGAGACTAACACAACATTGTAAAACAATTATACTCCAATTAAAAAAAAAAAAGAAAGCTATCAAACAGAAAAGCACCAGATGCTTATTAAGGACAGCAAGGCAGATTTTTATTAGCCTACTGCAATTAGGAAGAGACTCCAGTATAAACTGAGCTCAACTCCAACTAAGATGAAGGACGAATCAGAAATGGGGTATTGGTAAAATGGAAAATACAGAAGGGAGGTGAGTAGAAAGTTATTTAAATTGCATAGCGATGTGGGTTGAGAAGAAAACACATTTTGCAGTTTCGCAGCATGGCATTATCTTGAGCAAAGGCTCAGAATGAGGCCTGGGGTCAAGTTTAGGGACGCAGCCTAGGACAGGTAGAAGCCAAGGTAATGTTTGGCTAAGTATTTTAGCACAGTGTTCAGGGAAGTGTTCACTGAACCATATTCTCACAGCTAGTAACTGGTAAAACCAAGATTTTAACACCACCATCCTGACTCCTGAGGTAATACGGCATCTGGGTGTCAGACTTACCTCTTGTTAATTTCAACACTTTATATTTCTTTGTAGCTTTTTTTTTTAAATTTATTTATTTTAATTGGAGGCTAATTACTTTACAATATTGTATTGGTTTTGCCATACATCAACATGAATCCACCACAGGTGTACACGTGTTCCCTATCCTGAACCCCCTTCCCACTTCTCTCCAGTAGCTTTTAAGGCCCAATTTATGTGCATTTTATTTGGAGCCTCTGGTGGTTAAAAAGTTTCAGAAAATCTCAATTGTATCTATATTGTTGTTTTGGACTTTTGACTATAATTTCTATGGATTTTTGACATGAAATTATTTAAGCCACTAAATGTGTTGTCTCATTTATTATCATGGATCTGTGATGGAAGTGGCTCTTATCTATTTTGTTCTGTACTTCCTCAATCGTTCTTACTGAAAAACATGAATGTGATGAAACTAAATTGTTTAAACTTCTTTACCTTAAAACAAAACTAACTAAAATTCCACAACCATCAATAGTCACAAGACACAATTTTCTATTGAACTTATTTCTCAGTAGTTTTTGAAATGTCTTGACTCAACATTTGGTTTAAAATGATCTTTTATTTGAACACTTTTCTCTCAGTTCTATCAAATTACTAGATTGGGCTTCTCCTAATTTCTTGCAACCCAGATTCTCAGCTCATGCATTTTGTTTAATAGGAAAAATCATTGGCATACATATATCTGTCCCCATTCTGAATGTTTCCATGTAAAAGAGAGAAAAGCAGTATGAGCATAAGGTGGCTGGTGGGGCATGCTTCATGCTCAGTGTTTGCCTTAGCCTTGTTATAGCTGCTTCAACTCAATTTACCTCCATCAGAAATGCTCCAAGTGTTTGGTTGAGAATAACTGATAGATGAGTTTTCTGATATGAAGCCTTAATGGCTCCAGCAGAAACAGTTCTTACTTCTAATAATCAAAAGACACTTAGAAATATTGTGTGATATAGTAACATTTTTTAAAGAAGGTGGAGAATAAATTTAGAAAGGAAGTTTTTAAAAGTGAAATGTATGGCCCCTAAGAATCCATGGAAGTGGTGACACTGAAAATAAAACACCTACTCCAAAACCATTTTGAAATATTCTTACATGAATAATTGAGCAAAATAGAAAGAACAATAGAATAAAATGCATAGCTGTTAGCCAGAAATATCCAGTTATGATTGATTTTTGTCAACAGCAACTTTAGTAGCTTCAACTTTGCATACATTTATCCTCCACATTTATCATCTACAGGCCAATGAAAAGGAGGAGGAGTTTTCTGTACAGATATTAAACCAAAAGGAAGGGGGGGAAAATCTATATTAAACATTTAAAATACATACACAATCAAAACAGTCATATTTCTGCACTTCATGACATCACCTTAATTTCTATCAGCCGGTGCAGCTGTGTACTTCCAACAGCGCAAAGTCTCATGAAGGGTATATTAATTAAGTCATTATGCTCTGAGAGTTAGGTATAATTACGAATCTTTTCACCATACTATTTTGAGTTTCTAAAATTCAAAAAGTTCAAGACTGTTTTTTTTTTTTTTTTAAGTGCCACAGAAGGGGAAAAAAAGCCAACAACAACAAAAAATCCAGAGGAGAAAATTATCACACTCCCCATTACAAAAAGGCTATTTGAGAGCAGTTCCTTAGAAGAGGAATGTTGGCCCCTATCAGCCCACTTTGAGAAGTTCCAGCAAGAATCTCCTATATATGGTCAGGGACATGCAGATGTGAAAGGGGATTGCCCTAAAAGAAAGTGATCAGAAAGCTGGAGAATTTCCCTTTCTTCTAGCTCAAAGTGAGGGTGATGTGTGCTTTTTTTAAAGTTAATTTCTATTGGAGTTATAATATTGTGTTAGTTTCTTCTGTACAGCAAAGTGAATCAGTTATACATATACATGTATTTCCTCTTTTTTGGATTTCCTTCCAAGTTAGATCCCAGTTGATCTCAACCCCCACCTTCCTCCCTTGGTGTCCATACATTTGTTCTCTATGTCTGAGCCTCTATTTCTGTTTTTTGAATAAGATCATTTATGCCATTTTTCTAGATTCCACATATATGCATTAATATACATTATTAGTTTTCCTCTTTCTGACTTACCTCACTCTATATGACAGTCTTGAGATCCATCCATTTCTCTACAAATGACCCAATTTTGGCAGAATGCATGCTTCTAGAATGGAAAGACAGTATTAAAATAAGAGAGTCTGCCATGCTTTCTAATCTCCTTATGAGCAGTACAATGTGTTATCTTTAGTATGGCTTCATAGAAAACTCCAATTACTGAAGACCATATTCTATAAGGTAATCCAGAAAGTTTGTTTGCATTTAAGATCAGAAATATTGAACATTGATAAAACAGATGGGATTTTTCTTATAGCAGAAAATTGTTTTCCATAGTTGTATATACGTCTAGATTCTTCCAACAAATTAATGTAAAAACGTTAATATCAGAAAGGGGATATACTAGTTATGGGGGAAACACAATTTTAGTACATTCTATCTAAACCAGTTAGTGGATAATGAGAAAGTAACATCTTAATCCTTCTAGAGAGAACTTGATGTAATTTCTTTGCATTCAGAAATAAGATCCCCCAAGGATTCATAACCAATTCAGAGGATAGAATCATCTATTTCAAAATTTTAAAACTTCTAAGTTTGGGGTAAGAGGTCTTTAATTCAATTTCAGTTTGATTAACCTCAACATGCATTGCCAGTACTAGGTCTGTATATCTATGTTTGTATGCAAAATATCTTTTGCTACAAGCTATCTTTTTTAGTTTTGGTTAACACTTTCCCCTCTCAATAAGAACAGGTTATCTTGAAGCAAATTTAATATCTTTTGAATTTATCCAAACTCTTTAGGCTGGCATTTGAGGTTTTTCTATCAACTGACTTAACTCTCACTTTCCTTCATTATATTCAGTTGTCCCTTAGAAGAAACTTTAAGTTTGTCAAAGGAAATATAACATAGTAGCTAAGTTAGGGATACTAATTACAACTCTACCTTTGCACAAGTAACTTAACCTCACTTTGTCTTAAATTTCACATCTATAAAATGGGAGTAGAGGACCTACCTCATTGAGTTGAGAAACTTAAGAGGATTAATCCATGTAAAATGTGTACTGCATTGCTTCACAGATAGGAAGCACTCAATCAATTAACATTAACTATTAACATTTTAGCTACAAAAACATTTTGTGCTTTTCAACTACAACAATTTGATTACTCTACTAGCTGATTCGTTGCCTGTATTAGGCTTCCTATCCTTCAAGGAGAAAATAGATCTCCTCTCTTTTGTGAAGACACTCTTGAAAGTTGTGGCCCAATCACCTATATTTTATTTTAGAATCAGAAAGCTTAGTAAACATCTTGTTATTCCTTTCTCATAAAAAAGTAAAAGTAATGAATCTTGTATGCTATATATTGATATACACTACAAGTCACTTTGCGATTCTCTGTAATGACTGTCATGTTCAAGTATTCAAACTTTATTTTTTCCACATAATACATCCATGGGTAAATTCCCCTCACTACCTGACTTCTTATGCTGTACTCTACCTGTGCCATTTCCTGCCTACTGTTTATAATTATTTTGTGACCTGACATGTTTTACATTCCAATTTATTCTCTCTTGGACCAAGTACGTACATTTTTCTCTGTACCCCCATTTGACGGCTTTATTTCTCTTGCTTCTCAAAATGGCCATAAAGACTGAAATTGAAATCATGGCTACTTCTGTGTAGTCAATCACACACTAAGTCACAGGACACCAGTGTTTTGGGATGTGCTTAAAACTTTGACTGTGGTGATTGCCTTTTACCTTTACCAGCAGAGCTTGGACCAACTAAAGTGTTCCCTGAGTCACTGATTCTCTAACACCCCAGAGATGGGGCAGTGAGAGAGAGATTGGCAATGGGTGTAAATAAAGAAATCCTTGACCAGGCTGAAATCTCTTCTAGAGATTCATGAGAGAAAGGAAGCTAAAGTCATGGTCTTTTTGTCTGTGGAAATAGTGCGGAAAAAAAGTAAAAGCTTCTTGAAAAGCATGAACAGAGAGTCTTTTTAGTATTGGGTATCAAAGAATTATGTGCTTTGGCTTCTCCTATCTTACTGATCAAAGAAACTCATGATAGGCTTGCTAATTTTAAAGGCATAAGAAATGCAATCTTAAGACTTCCCTGGTGGTCCAGTGGTTAAGAATATGCCTTTCAATGCAGGGGACATAAGTTCTATCCCTGGTGTGGGAAGATTTTACTTGCTGTGGGACAACTAAGCCTATATGCCACAACTGCTGAGCACGCATATTGTAAATACTGAAGCCTGCACGCCTAGAGCCCATGTCTGCAACAAGAGAAGCCATGGCAATGAGAAGCACAGACCCTGCAACTAGAGAGTAGCCCCTACTCACTGCAACTGGAGAAAGCCCACGCACAGCAGTAAAGACCCAGAACAACCAAAAACAATTAAAAGGAAAGAAAAAAAGAATTGCAATCCTACCCTGTGTCTTAAAGAGGAAGATATGTAAATATTTAGTATAGTGGCACTAAACATAACCCTGTGCACATTTTACCACTGACCAAAATCAGTAACAGAATATGACTCAATACAGAGAATTCTTTACTAGTGAATTACCTTTTGCTCTGAGCTTAATTCCTGCAGTTATACCATTAACTGAACTCGAACTAAAAGTTTCCTAAATGCGTGCACACACACATGCACACACACACACACACACACACACGCACACACACACAATCAGATGAAGGCCAGTGGGTCATGCCTATAGTGACAGGTTCCTTTTCCACCCTGCCTTCCTCTTCCCTTTCATATGATGTTTTCCTACTTCCACCTCAAGTTTCCTCTGGACCAAACAAATAATCACAAAGCATACAAACAAAGGAGACTTCACAGAAACTGTGATGCTTTGCTCGCCCACCTGTCCTTTCTAAAGCTGTCATTTCCCTGGCATAGTAGACCGACTCATCAGCTGAATGGGACAGTGAGTCCATGGAAGAGAAGGGCCGACCAGGGATGTTTATGGAGGGAGAATTTATAAGCTTGACTTGGCCGCAGGGCTATAAGATAAAGCTGGCTTAGGTATCTGACACAGGTATTTCATCTTTATTTCTTCTGTTTACCCAGGGACCATAAGAAAAAGACTGGCAAGCAATCAAGAGATTTTTCTGACAGATGAGAAGACATATGTGAGTACAGAGAGACTGGTTGAGGAATTCTTCACAAGATATTTAATATACTGTGCATCCTTACACAGAACTCAGTGGAGGCTCACTAATGTTGCTTTGGCTTTCCAAGTAATCTATGCAGAAAATCTCTCTGTTCTTCAGGGAAGCCTTTATCTTGGGTGAAATACAGCTCCTGTATAGGTGATATTCATATAGGACATATGTACCCAATCTCCACTTTGACTCATTAATCATTTTTATTATGGACAAATTATTCAAGGCTGTAAGATAAAATGAAAAAATATCTTGTTAATACTAAAACGTTCAAGAGAGTACTTAGGGAAATTAAATAGACTGGAAAACATATGTTAGATGTCTTCCAAATTAGAATTTGTAAATAAATGATTCTGCTTTAATCACATGGCAATTTACAGGGACATTTTTGGTAAAAAATGATCACATCACAACCTCTGACAAGAATTTAATACAGATCGAGTCATTTTGCTTGCCACTTGAGTAGTTTTAGTGATTTTTTTGGTCATTAATCATTTTAAACACTTGGTTTATTATTTTATTCAAGAATTTTAATTTTTAAATCAATTATATTGTGAAATACATCTCAGTGTCTGAAGTCTGAAAATCTGTTATCAGCCTTCAACCCCACTGCTTTCCATGTTCCTGACAGTATTACACATCCCACTGTTTGGGTAGCAAGAAAAACTCTTACTTTGTGAAGAATGTGTGTCCAGTCTGTACAACAATGTTGTGAGCTATTTTGTAGACTTTTTGACTTTGATGAGAGAAGAGGAGTCACAGCTCTGATTCTAGATACTAACACATACAGAGGCTGATAGGAACTCTTTGACCTACAGTTAGCTTGTCAGTTACTCCATTCAAGTGAAACCATCAGAGCTCAGCGTGTGTTCTCAAATGGTGATAGACCTTTAACTGGGATGGAAGAGGCTGGTGATAGGGAAGTAATATACAGATGTGCTGTGGCAAAAGGTGACTATCCCTCAAAAACTGTTCCTTCTTCTAAGTCAGACTGCTATCTTTCCTCCATTGAACTTGCAGCTAAATAGGATAAAGCGACTAGGCTTGGAACAATGAAAAGTGTGTGGAAAAGACATGAGCAACATAGTAATCTCATACTCTAAAAGAAGCCTCTCCTTGAACTTTGACATTTTCCCCTTCCCATGGTCTAAAACATGCATGTTGCCATAGTACACTTTGAACTACACAGATAAGAACAACAATCTAGAAGATTTTGCAGTTCTAATATGGAAGGAACTTGGGACCCTTAAACTTGTGAGGCAAAACTGCCCAGATGTTTCTGATGAGCTAGGCAGACATTTTTGAGAAACAAATTTCTATTTTAACTTCTTTATTATGGGGCCTTATTTTTTTTTTCCATTACATTAATTAAAAAATTTACAGTGGATTTTTATATAATTAATAAAAGTCACTTGATTCAAGGTATTTACAATCTCCTTCAGCCTCATAAGAAGCACTTAGCTTGGGCATCATATAAAGCCACTTGAGGGCATAATTTCTTTTAATATTCAAGAAGATATCCTGGGAATTGCATCTTAGCACTCAGAGGTTGTTTATGGAGCAGGCTTGGCCTCTTCTGTAGATAGAGAAAAAACAGTTGTGAGTCCGGGATTTGCTTATATAGAATGTAGACCAAATTACACAAATCCAACTTTTCTCTGACTTGTTTTCCCTTTGACTCTTCTGACTCCCTAGACAAAAGGACTGAATACCTCTTCCTCCTTTCATGATCTTAATTTGATGAGCATTAATGGATTGGGTGAGCATGATGGATTTTACAAAAGTGGTATCAGGAACAGAAAAACAGGACCTTTGGTGAGGCTGCCCTTCAAATACAGGTTCTGAGGCCAGATTCTGTCAGAACCAACTGACTGGTATTCTTTGCTAACCTATCTTTCAAACTAACTTCCTGACAGCCTGTTCCAAATGTTCTTTCTAATACAGTTGTTGAAATATATCACAAAGAAATAATAGTAAATATACTCTTGCCATCAAGAGAAATGTCAACTCATTTTTGACATTATGTAATTCATGATATATATAATAAGTGAGATAAAATTGCATGCAGTTTTGTTAAATTGCATCAAAACTGTAATGGACTTTTGTAACCTTTAGTGAGGAAAAAACACACATAGTGCAGGCTACAAATTAGCTATAACTTAACAACAGAGAAATAACAGGTAGAAAAAAAAATAGCCAAAAAAATGCTTCTTTCTCTCCTTTTTGTTTCTTGTTTTTCTCAGCCAAACAGGTAAGCAATGAGTACCCAAATGAGAGCATGGATCTCTTAAGTTTTATGTATTTTCACACTCACTGTTGGAGATTTTTAACTTCTCTATAGATTCCTCATTATTCATCTACGCTTAAATTAAGCCCTGATACCCCTTATGCTCCTCACTCAATATAATATGAATAAAGATACTCAGATAAGTCAGTTTCTGCCAATTCTATGGTACATCATTCATTTGATGTCCAAATTCCTTTTTTCCTCTCCACAGTTTTATTAGGGTTCATCATACTGACTCCAAACTAATATAAAAGGAAAAACACATGAGAGTAAAATGCTATTCATCTCTTCCTGTTCAATTCATAACATCATATAGGCTTATCTGCATGTATATGCAAAATATGTATATATATACACACATATATGTATCTATATTCACACACATATGTACATGCACACACATACATGTATGGCTTGAGTCAAGTGCTTATATTCTTGAGGCTAAAGAACTATGACTAAGGTTCAACATGCATGTGCCCATGAGCCAATCTATATAATATAATATATAATTCAATGATAAAATATCATTGACATAGACATGCTCCAAACAAGAAGCAGTAAGGAACTAAACTAATACTTTCAGGTTGAGTGGAAATAAAAGGAAGACTACATTAAAGGGGAAAGCAAGACATAATCAATGTGCAAATAGATAAAATATTGAGTTAATCTCCCAATTATGCCCTCTAATTAGAAATGTGGCATAATGTTAAGTACACGTGAAAACTGGACTTTGACGTGTAAAAGTTGGTGGCCAAAACAGGCATGAAGGTCAGCTCTAAATTCATAGGCTGAATGCCATGTCCCTGAAGGGTACTTTGTCACTACAACTACACTGAGGGTCAATTGGCCTCTAGTCATTTATTTTACATAATTAGCCATGGTCAAAATATATGTTAATCACACCCATTTTTTTCAACTCTTACTAATTACGTTATAGAATAAATATATTCTATTCTCATTTGTGAATCCTTAAACATATTCATCAAATACATAGACTTTTTAAGAATTTTTTTTTCCTTAACTTACTGACAATTATTCATGCTTTGATTAGCATATTGAAAAATCTGAGGAAATTAAGTGTTTAATTATAGGGAATGCCTCAGAAAAAGAATTAAATATTTTGCATTAATAATACACCAAAATATAAAGAGAGTTGCATAACCTATCATTTGTTGGAAACTTAGATTTCTCCTAGTAACACAGATTCTTTCTCTTGGACTTGATGTCTTTCAGTAAAATTGCATGCTAATGGGAAAACAAAAGTGAGTGAGAAGGCAGCACTGAAAAGTCAGATGATATTTTTAAGCCCTCTCTCTGTTTTAATGCCCTTCTCCACTTAAAGTTAATGCTCCTGCCAGCCTTCACATCCATGGATTTATTTAGAACACGGCCTGTGATACAGAATGTTTACTCGTTTATTTCCTAAGTCTCATACATCCAGAGCCTTATGACTAATAATCATAATTTTAAAAAGAGGGGCTTAATAAATCACCCTCAGGGCTAGCTTTACAAAAAAAAAGAAGCATGAATTCCTGTAACCCTGACTTTTCCGGCCAAAGCATGGAGGGTGTAGATGATATGAGCAGGAGGGAAGTGATAGATCCCTGGGTCCCTGTCTAGAGGGGAACTGCCCTGAGGAGTTTCCAAGTCTGATGCAAATGAGATGTGTGTAAGATTTAGCTCCTACAACGTTAACCTCCCGGAAATTAAAGGTCTGCCTACTGTAGTAGCTACTGCTACCTACTATGCTATCTACAAAACTGGTCCTGTAAATGAAATGCTGTCAAAAACTTAACCTTAAAAAATATATTATATTGGCTTTATGATCAGGTGAAGAGCAGTGAAAAAAAAAATGATCTTAAAGGCTTGGAAATGTGGCAAATATTTGGATAAGACAACTCAGGACAGCTATCACAATTAGGTGTATGGTTTTCCTATTCAAGTCTCTCTGTTGCAGCATTAAATTGAGAGTGAGGATTGAGTGAGTAGGTAGAAAGGAAGCAAAGACTAAAGGCAATCCAAAGACTGTGACTAAAAGAACTTTATATACAAATAGGATTTAGACCAAGAGATGAGAAGTTTATTAGGTAGCAGGAGAAAACACAGTGCTACAATAAATAAATACCAATGCAAGTATATTTTAAAACACCTTTTAGGCATTTGAAAGCTATCAAAGTTACAGAGGATTTAGAAATAAGGACATCAGCAAAAGGAAACTAGTCAATAGTATTTTGTCCCATTTTTCCTCCTAGAAATCTTTGTAGATTCATAAGTTCTAGAGGCTCAGAAGGTGACTGCTGCTGCTGCTAAGTCACTTCAGTCATGTCCAACTCTGTGCGACCCCACAGACCTCAGCCCACAAGGCTTCCCTGTCCCTGGGATTCTCCAGGCAAGAACACAGGAGTGGGTTGCCATTTCCTTCTCCAATGCATGAAAGTGAAAAGTGAAAGTGAAGTCACTCAGTCCTGTCAGACCCTTAGCGACCCCATGAACTGCAGCCTACCAGGCACCTCCATCCATGGGATTTTCTAGGCAAGAGTACAGGAGTGGGTTGCCATTGCCTTCTCCCGAAAGGTGACAAAAAGGGTCATTTAA
Source organism: Cephalophus harveyi (assembly GCA_006410635.1). Classification (NCBI taxonomy): domain Eukaryota; kingdom Metazoa; phylum Chordata; class Mammalia; order Artiodactyla; family Bovidae; genus Cephalophus; species Cephalophus harveyi. Next base: position 32,657 of record SJYT01051681.1, on the reverse strand, counting down.
GAGACTGAGAAGATGACAAAAGCTGGCAGCAATGATAAAGGGATGGAGGGGCAAAGAATTGGAATTCAAAGCAGTTGAGGTAGCCAAGAGGAGGGGCAGGATACCAGAGAATAGAAGCAAGAGGAAGGGAGCTCAACATTTGCACAATGTTTCTTCTTAGGAAGAAGCCGATTTGCAGTAATTGGCCTACCAACTGAAAAGTCAGGAAGGAAGTGGTGACCAATAGACTAAGAAGTTGACCAGACCCTGGCAGCCTGAAGGAACTGAGGGGTTGTTGCCCTAGGAGACACAATGTAATTTGATCTCTGACAAGGAAGGCTGGCCTTGGTAAACCACCGTGCAGACTAGAGTCCTACAGAGTGAGCCTTTTTAAATAGCAGCCAAGCTGGCAGTAATAGATATATTTTAAAAATTTTACTTTGAAATGATATTATTCTCATGAATTTTTAATTTGAGGAGATTTGCAATGTTTCAGATTTTGGACATAAACAATATATCAACTTTTACATGGTACCATTTGAAGTCTTCATAACTGAAATTGCCATAACATATGATTTTACTTAATTGATTATTTGTGTCTTATTTCCCTAGTTGTTACTAAGTCCCAAGACTGGTGTTAGATAACATATACAAGGTAACTAAGATACCATTCATTTTCTGTAGAGGTTTATAATCTAGCAAACCTAGTAGACATGGAAGTGATGTGCTAGAATATATACTATGATAGGACTAATCATGGGGAGGCTGTGAAGACACGTAAGGGGATCAATATCTGAAGTGTGTCTGCAAGTCATTTCTACCGTATTCTTTCCTTACAAAGGAAAATAGTAACCTTGAACATCATGCTCCTTAAATGACTGAATAATCAAATTATTGACATTTATACTTAAAAACTTTTCTGAGATACACAAGGATGAGTGGTGCCTTGTTTATGTATGGTTTATATACAGAAAAGTTTGTTCTTCATTTTTGAAGAACAGATAATGGTTTGGAACATTATCTACAATTTTACTCTGAAATAGTAAAACTTTAAAAAAAAATCTCAATTTTGAATACCTGTTGGAAACATTAAACATGTAGTTTGGCAATGAAGGACTCAAAAACAAAAGCTCAAGAATAAATATAAATATATATATATTTGTACATATTTATGAATATCCACATATATATATGGGCTTCCCAGGTGGCTCAGTGCTAAAGTATCTGCCTGCCACTACAGGAGACTCAGGGTGGGGAAGATCCCCCTGGAGGAAGAAATGGCAACCCACTCCAATATTCTTGTATGAAAAATCCCATGGAAAGAGGAACCTGGCAGACTGCAGTCAATAGGGTCACAGAGTCAGACACAATCAAATGACTGAGCATGCACACATATATACATATATCTCTATTTGTAAATATACTATCAGTATGCTTTCTTTGTATATAGATATACATATCTATATCTATAGATAATTGTTGTATATACCTACAATATAGATAATGTTATATGGATAAAAATATATAATACCTATGTATAATTCTCCGGTAGCATATTGGGCACCTAATGACTTGGGGAGTTCCTCTTTTGGTATCCTATCATTTTGCCTGTTCATACTGTTCTCAAGGCAAGAATACTGAAGTGGCTTGGCATTCCCTTCTCCAGTGGACCACATTCTGTCAGAAATAAGTCCAGAAAGAATGAAGGTATGGAGCCAAAACAAAAACAATACCCAGTTGTGCATGTGACTGGTGATAGAAGCAAGATCCAATGCTGTAAAGAGCAATACTGCATAGGAACCTGGAATGTCAGGTTCATGAATCAAGGCAAATTGGAAGTGGTCAAACAAGAGATGACAAGGGTGAACGTCGACATTCTAGGAATCAGTGAACTAAAATGGACTGGAATGGGTGAATTTAACTCAGATGATCATTATATCTACTACTGTGGACAGGAACCGCTCAGAAGAAATGGAGAGGCCATCATGGTCAACAAAAGAGTCTGAAATGCAGTACTTGGATGCAATCTCTAAAATGACAGAATGATCTCTGTTCATCTCCAAGGCAAACCATTCAATATCACAGTTATCCAAGTCTATGCCCCAACCAGTAATGCTAAAGAAGCTAAAGTTGAATGGTTTTATGAAGACCTACAAGACCTTTTAGAACTAACACCCAAAAAAGATGTCCTTTTCATTACAGGGGACTGGAATGCTAAAGTAGGAAGTCAAGAAACACCTGGAGTAACAGGCAAACTTGGCCTTGGAATGCAGAATGAAGCAGGGCAAAGACTAATAGAGTTTTGCCAAGAAAATGCACTGGTCCTAGCAAACACCCTCTTCCAACAACACAAGAGAAGACTCTACACATGGACATCACCAGATGCTCAACACCGAAATCAGATTGATTATATTCTATGCAGCCAAAGATGGAGAAGCTCTATATAGTCAACAAAAACAAGACCAGGAGCTGACTGTTGCTCAGATCATGAACTCCTTATTACCAAATTCAGACTCAAACTGAAGAAAGTAGGGAAAACTGCTAGACCATTCAGGTATGACCTAAATCAAATTCCTTATGATTATACAGTAGAAGTGAGGAATAGATTGAAGAATTGATGCTTTTGAACTGTGGTGTTGGAGAAGACTCTTGAGAGTCCCTTGGACTGCAAGGAGATCCAACCAGTCCATTCTGAAGGAGATCAACCCTGGGATTTCTTTGGAAGGAATGATGCTGAAGCTGAAACTCCAGTACTTTGGCCACCTCATGCGAAGAGTTGACTCATTGGAAAAGACTCTGATGCTGGGAGGGATTGGGTGCAGGAGGAGAAGGGGACGACCGAGGATGAGATGGCTGGATTGCATTACGGACTCGATGGACGTGAGTCTGTGTGAACTCCGGGTGATGGTGATGAACAGGGAGGCCTGGCGTGCTGCAATTCATGGGGTCGCAAAGAGTCGGACACGTCTGAGCGACTGAACTGAACTGATGTATAATTCTATCTATGAATACATCTAGATGTACCTGTATCTATATACATTGCATAATATATTATCCTCACTTTACAGATCAGAAAGTTGAAATGTAAAAGCTAAGTAACCTTGATAAGGATGTAGAGGTAATAAGTGAATTAAGCAGAATATTAAACCAGGCCCATGTAGCACACACTCCATAATTCAATGACCTACAATAAGCATGTAAGAAAAATTTAAGACTAAGACTTTGGCTTTATTTGTATGTCTCAACAATGACTAGCCTAGGATTAGTGCATGCATACTGAGTCACTTGAGTCATGTCCAACTTTTTACCACCCTATTGATTGTAGCCTGTCAGGCTTTACTGTCTATGGAATTCTCCAGGCAGGAATACTGGAGTGGGTTGTTGTGTCTTCTTCTGGGGAATCTTCATGACCCAGGGTTTGAACTTGTATCTCCTGCATTGCAGGCTGAATCTATAGCTCTGAACCACTGGGGAAGCCCCTAACTCAGGATAACCACTTATTGCTAGTAATTCTCCAGTTGTTAGATAATCCATGTTTCTTCTATTCTCACCAATCTGTGGCATAAAATAAAACTATAATAGTGTTAACAAATAATTCTTCTGGATTGATTGTCAGTTACAAAATGGTAGAACACTCAACTAGTCTGACACTCCAGTTCCATAAATGGCACAGCTGAATCTTGAGTATTTATGAGCACCACAAAGTATTCTCCTCTGCTGCTTATAGACATAGCTCTTGGATCTCTACTCTAAAGTTTGTCACTACAACCAACATCTAGGCATAAGGTCCAGTACCAACTTCCTGTGGTTATTGTGGGCTCCTGGTGGGCACTCTTCCCCTGGATTCTCTCAATTTCAGCTGTGTCTTGTTACACTGCTAAATGAGGAAAATTCTTTCCATCACTTTTGGGTAATGAAATAGCAAATACTCTCAGTTTCCCACATAAGCATGTTAGTGAGAGTTTGTTTAGTATTTTTAGTTTTAATATATGGTCCCATCTTACAGATACCTGAATGTCAGCCTTAGAAACTGATTGAGAAAAACACACTGAATGACTTAGAGGAGGTTCTGTTTACAACTGCTATACCCTCTCCTCTCTAATGGAGAAGGAAATGGCAACCCACTCCAATATTCTTGCCCAGAGAATATCTTGGACAGAGGAGCCTGGTGGGCTGATGTCCATGGGGTCACACAGAGTTGGACATGGTCAAAGCGACTTAGCATTCATGCATTCATAGGAGAAGGAAACGGCAACCCACTCCAGTATTCTTGCCTTGAGAATCCCAGGGACAGAGGAGCCTGTGGGCTGCCGTCTATGGGGTTGCACAGAGTCGGACATGACTGAAGAGACAGCAGCAGCAGCAACAGCCCCTCTCTAAGACAGTTAGTATTTGAATTTGCATCACCTATGTATGCCTCCACCTCTTCTACTTAGGAAGAATTTCTTCCTTCACATTTCTTGAAAAATACAGACTTTCTTCTCCCTGAGAGCTCTTCATATGTATTTTATCCAAAAGTTGGTCCTGGGCTTCATTGTTGTCCCTAGGGTCATCTGTTACATTTAATTTTGTTGAGCTGTTTATAAAGAGTCTAGTTGGAGAAAAATTGCTATAGATTTCTTGAGCCTATCTTTACCATAGCAATTCACCATGCATTGTGGTTCCTTTTATATGGGTAAGATAATGGTGTTATGATGCAGCAGCTTTGAGCCTGCAATTGGGTTTCTCCACTGAATTGGATAATATAACAACAAACACCTGGGGCAGTCAAGACTCTACTAGTGAAGACCACAAACACACCCATTCAGCTCTATAATCCAGTGCCCTCAGTTCAGTCACTCAGTCGTGTCTGACTCTTTGCTACCCCATGAATCACAGCACACCAGATCTCCCTGTCCATCACCATCTCCTAGAGTACACTCAGACTAACGTTCATCGAGTCTGTGATGCCATCCAGCCATCTCATCCTCGGTCATCCCCTTCTCCTCCTGCCCCCAATCCCTCCCAGCATCAGAGTCATTTCCAATGAGTCAACTCTTCCCATGAGGTGGCCAAAGTACTGGAGTTTCACCTTTAGCATCATTCCTTCCAAAGAAATCCCAGGGCTGATCTCCTTCAGAATGGACTGGTTGGATCTCCTTGCAGTCCAAGAGACTCTCAAGAGTCTTCTCCAATACCTCAGTTCAAAAGCATCAATTCTTCAGTGCTCAGCCTTCTTCACAGTCCAACTCTCACATCCATACATGACCACAGGAAAAACCATAGCCTTGACTAGATGGACCTTAGTCGGCAAAGTAATGTCTCTGCTTTTGAATATACTATCTAGATTGGTCATAACTTTTCTTCCAAGAACTAAGCATCTTTTAATTTCATGGCTGCAGTCACCATCTGCAGTGATATTAGGGCCCCAAAAAATAAAGTCTGACACTGTTTCCACTGTTTCTCCATCTGTTTCCCATGAAGTGATGGGACCGAATGCCATGCTCTTCGTTTTCTGAATGTTGAGGTTTAAGCCAACTTTTTCGCTTTCCTCTTTCACTTTCATCAAGAGGCTTTTTAGCTCCTCTTCACTTTCTGCCATAATGGTGGTGTCATCTGCATATCTGAGATTACTGATATTTCTCCCAGCAATGTTGATTCCAGCTTGTGTTTCTTCCAGTCCAGCGTTTCTCATGATGTACTCTGATTATAAGTTAAATAAGCAGGGTGACAATATACAGCCTTGACGGACTCCTTTTCCTATTTGGAACCAGTCTGTTGTTCCATGTCCAGTTCTAGCTGTTGCTTCCTGACCTGCATACAGATTTCTCAAGAGGCAGGTTAGGTGGTCTGGTATTCCCATCTCTCTCAGAATTTTCCACAGTTTATTGTGATCCACACAGCCAAAGACTTTGGCATAGTCAATAAAGCAGAAGTAGATGTTTTTCTGGAACTCTCTTGCTTTTTCCATGATCCAGCGGATGTTGGCAATTTGATCTCTCGTTCCTCTGCCTTTTCTAAAGCCAGCTTGAACATCAGGGAGTTCACAGTTCACGTATTGCTGAAGCCTGGCTTGGAGGATTTTGAGCATTACTTTACTAGCATGTGAGATGAGTGCAATTGTGCGGTAGTTGGAGCATTCTTTGGCATTGCTTTTCTTTGGAATTGGAATGAAAACGACCTTTTTCAGTTCTGTGGCCACTGCTGAGTTTTCCAAATTTGCTGGCACATTGAGTGCAGCACTTTCACAGCACCATCTTTCAGGATTTGAAACAGGTCAACCTGAATTCCATCACCTCCTTGACTGTATAGAGCTTCTCCATCTTTGGCTGCAAAGAATATAATCAATCTGATTTTGGTGTTGACCATCTGGTGATGTCCATGTGTAGAGTCTTCTCTTGTGTTGTTGGAAGAGGGTGTTTGCTAGGACCAGTGCATTTTCTTGGCAAAACTCTATTAGTCTTTGCCCTGCTTCATTCTGCATTCCAAGGCCAAGTTTGCCTGTTACTCCAGGTGTTTCTTGACTTCCTACTTTAGCATTCCAGTCCCCTATAATGAAAAGGACATCTTTTTTGGGTGTTACTTCTAAAAGGTCTTGTAGGTCTTCATAAAACTGGTCAACTTCAGCTTCTTCAGCATTACTGGTTGGGGCATAGACTTGGATAGCTGTGATATTGAATGGTTTGCCTTGGAGGCGAACAGGATCATTCTGTCATTTTAGAGATTGCATCCAAGTACTGCATTTCAGACTCTTTTGTTGACCATGATGGCCTCTCCATTTCTTCTGAGGGATTCCTGCCCACAGTAGTAGATATAATGGTCATCTGAGTTAAATTCACCCATTCCAGTCCATTTTAGTTTGCTGATTCCTAGAATGTCAACATTCACCCTTGCCATCTCTTGTTTGACCACTTCCAATTTGCCTTGATTCAAGGACCTGAGATTCCAGGTTCCTATGCAATATTGCTCTTTACAGCATTGGATCTTGCTTCTATCACCAATCACATGCACAACTGGGTATTGTTTTTGCTTTGGCTCCATCCCTTCATTCTTTCTGGAGTTATTTATCCACTGACCTCCAGTAGCATATTGGGCACCTATCGACCTGAGGAGTTCCTCTTTTGGTATCGTATCATTTAGCCTTTTCATACTGTTCATGGGGTTCTCAAGGCAAGAATACTGAAGTGGTTTGCCATTCCCTTCTCTAGTGGACCACATTCTGCCAGTGCCCTATCAGCTTGTTTTTCATGCAAATGGCTTTAACCAGAGCAAGTTTTGCCACCTTGACACTTTGACTACATTTATGACCTTTTGTCAGAAATGTGGTCTCTGACTGTGACTGAACAAGAATGTCCAGTGCTGTGTACAACAGGATGCCGCAGCATTTCCATTTGATTTCCTCCTGTAAGCAGGCATCAGCAGCAATAATTTGGATGAGATTGTGGAAAATCTTCCAGCTGGACATCTTGCTTTTCCTCTTTATGTGAGCCCGTGTAAGTCAGAAAGCATCCCTACAAAGCTCGGACATTATGCTAAGTGAAACAAGGAGACAAAGAAAGACAAATACTGTGTAGTATGACTCATATGTGGAATCTTATACAAAATAGTCAGGGATCATGCTGTTGGGTGCTGGAGTCCAGCTCCAGCAGTCAGGGATTCAACCTGAAGGGAGGGATGGTGTCGGCAAGTAACGATGCAGACTCTCAATTTTCTTGGACTGTGCATTTATTTCAAGTTTAAGATTTTCTTTTATACTTTTACACATTAGGTCAGAGGTTTGACATTTTCAGTTCCCCCTCACCCAGATTTATTGTTTCCATAAATCACTGTTGCCCTTCAAACAGAGTTCCTGCTTCAGTGATTCTCTTGGAATCAGCTTTACCATCTATTATGTACTTCCTCTTATGTGTCCCTTAGTTAACTTGTGATTACATTGTAACTTATGCTACATTCCTCAGTTTATTTCTTATCTTTCTAAATCCTTTTTGCCCCTAACATCCTGAGCTCACTATCTCTTAAAAAGGCTTCTAGCTATTAGTATCTCTAAAATTTCTAACCTCTATAAGCTATTGTAAAATATGCTAACATTACAACATTCCTTAAATCTTTAACTTCTAACTATTTTAATTATTTCTAAGCCCTAAATTCAGTAAACTCCTTTGCCATAAGCATTTTCCTCACAAATAGGCTTCAGATAGCAATCCCTCCATGGCCTCAACCTGCGGCCTATATGCTCATCCTGGAACACTCTTTTGTAAAAGTCCTTGAACAAATGTCAGTGATTATGAATTATTCTCTGAGCACAGCTGCAGAAGGCTTTGTGCCTTCTCATGCTCCTCTCAAGAACAATAACCACCTTAATAATCCTTTTCAGTCAACTCAGCCAATGAGAGGAAAAAACAAGTCAGAATCACAAGGCCTAACTCCTTCATCCTGGGTCCATGCCTGCAGGACAGAGAGGGGGTTGGGGCCATGCCTCCATTTTGTCAGTAATGCCTAACATGGCTCCTGACAGTTGGGTAGAGAGTAACTGGTAAAATGTTAAAAAAAAAAAAAAAAAAAAAAAGCCCTTCTATCACGTGCATAAGATCTGAGGATCAAATGTAAACCACACAGAGGAACAAGTTGGCAGAGGAGTAGGTGGAAGTGGAGTACATCTCCTTCCATGGATACATCAGGAATACACATTCAGACACAGAACTGCATGCAAAACAAGAGCTGAGAGTGGACAGAAGTACTTGACCAGTGGAAAAGAATACATAGAACCATACAAAACTCAGTAAGATGACGAATAGTGGAGTTGGTTTAGTCACTAAGTCATGTCCAACTCTTGTGACCCCATGGACTGTAGCTAGCCAGGCTCCTTTGCCCATGGGATTCTCCAGGCAAGAATACTGGAGTGGGTTACCATTTCCTTCTCCAAGGATGAAGTAACTAAGGGGGAAAAATAAGAGTGTTAGTAGAACTGTCATGCCCTCAGTGGGTGGGGGAACTGAAGCAGGGGTCTGATCCCCACATCCGGGCAATTGTCTGAATCAGAGGAGAAACACTTAAGGCTGAGAATGAAATAGATGATCTGTAGCAGACTAAATGGGATGAAAATTAAACAGCCCTTGCTGTAGCCGTACATATCCTGGACAGGAATTCTGGTCCCCTGGAAGGTACAGCAACTGGGAGCTAGAGTTTGGTGATTGTGGAGCAGTCCCAGGGGGAGGGCTGCTGTTGATTGCAGAGAGATGGATCGAGGGGATGTGAGGGAGGAGAGCATGGTGGGAAATGCCTGTGGAGGAAAGCCAGGCAGCCATGGAAGCAAGGCAATACTGCTGAGTCACAGTAGGGGGTAGAGCCATCACTATAGCTTCTGTCTCCCCACAAGCCAGCATCAGTGGCTGAAAAATAGAGAGACTGACCCATCAAATGTCTGACACACTGAACTACAGAGTAAGACCCCACCCAGGGTGCTCCTTTAAGTGCCTGATGCAGCAAACTACAAGGACCCCAGGCAAGGGAGCCCTCTAAGTGCCTGAATGGGCAAAGCAGGAGAAAGACTGGCCAAAGAGGCCTTCTGGTCACCAACTACAAGAGGTTTGAAAATAGACTCTGATAGGGCCATAACTCCTGTGGCAGAGGCAGTCCGTGTCCCTACACACTAGGCGCCACCAGGGTCCCCAAAAGCCAACCAGCTGCACTACCTTCTTAGTCAACTCTCACCAGGAAAGAGTTTCCACAGGCAAAAAAAATGTCTTGTGTCTATGCATGCAACATTGCTTCAGTCATGTCTGACTCTTTGTGACCTTGTAGACTGTGGTCTGCCAGGCTTCTCTGTCAGGGAGAGGGGGGTCTCCAGGCAAGAATACTGGAGCATATTGGCCAATACTGGTTGCCATAGCCTTCTAAAGTACTATATGTCCTGGTTCCTTAGCCATCAACTCCCCTGAGTACCTGGTGCTGCCAGAACCCCTGCAACCCTAACAGCTGCACCACCTCCACACCTGACCCTCACAGGGGCAAACCCAAGTCCTCCAGGGCATCCTCAGAAGCAAACCCCAGTCGAGGACCCACATGCAGAGGTGAAAATAAAACCACAATTGAAACCCAGGGGCATAATGGCTAAGGAAGAAGACCCAAAACTTTTCAACCAGCTGTATAAGCTGCAGATTACATCCACACAATCAACTAGGCAGATTCTATCCCTTTGGAATATATAAAAGATCATTGAGAGCCCCCACACAAAACACACTAGTTCTGATAGCTGTGGACATTGGAAGGAAGAATACACAGGAGTAGGACCAGATTAGAATCTGAGCTGCCCCCACAGCAAGTCCAGAGATCAGCACAGTGTTGGAGGGCATCCTAGAGAGGTAAGGTGGATTGTGACTCCCGTTGAGGGAAAGGACTCTGAGAGTAGTGACTCAATTATTCTTACATTTTGAATTGTTCTGTAGATTCTTTCAGAATTTTTTCCTCCTTATGTTGTAGTTGTCAATTTAATTGGCACTGTGAAATCCAATTAAGCTTTTGAGCTTTTTTTTTTTCCTCAGACACATTTTTTATTGTTATAAGCCTCTTCCTCTATGTTGGGCTTTTGCAGTTCTGTGGAGTTTTCCTTTTTCCTTTCACCTATTTTTTTTCTCTTTTTTATAATTTTAACTTTTTAAAACTTAAATTTTCCCTACATTTATTATTTTATTTGCCTTTCCTAATATTTTTTCCCCTTGCAGTTAATCTTTAAGGTATATGAATCTTCTTCATCTACCTCTAGTTAACTTTACACATCTGTTCCTTCTTTCTTTTTTTTCTTTCCTTTCCTCTCAACATATTTGTTAGTTTGGTTTTCATTGGTTTATTCCCTACTTGACACTTTGCTTTAGTTTTGTTTTCCAGTTTGTGCTTTAATTAGTTTTGTTCTTAACTGGTAAATATAATTTTTGATTTCCTTTATTTGTTGGGTCAATCTACTGTACTTTAACTTTGTCAGACTGTTTTTACTTTGTGTATGTGTGTATATGTATATGAATATATTCCATTATTTTAATTATTATTTTCCTGATTCTGTAACTGACATTTGTCTGGGGTTCATCTTTGTTTTCTTGTTTTGGGGTATTTGTTTTAATTTGATTTAATGCCATAACAAAACACTTCTGAAACCTTCATTCCTGACCAGAGATTAAGTCCTGAGCCTTTGAAGTAGGAGAACTGACTTCAAGACCCTAAAATACCAGAGAACTAACCCTACAGAGTATTAAATAGTGAGAACTCACATAAATGAAACCACTTGAACACAAGACCCAGAATCACCCAACCACCAGTAGCACTCTGTGCAGGACACCTCATCTAAACAACAAACAAAACAAAAATAGGAGCCCAGTCATCAGCAGACAAGATTACCACCTGACTCAGCCTTGCGCATCAGAGGAAAAACAACCAAATAAACAAAAACTCAGCGCAAATCCCACCCTATACCCCTGGACCAAACTTAGGAAGGTAGAAACTAAAAGGAAGAAAGAATTCAACCTTCTTTAAGGAAAGAATTCAACTTTCCTTGAAGCCTGGGAAAAGGAGACCTCAAATACATTAAGTTAAAAAAAGAAAATAATGAAAAGGCAGAGAAACACTACACACAAACTAGAAACACAAAAGTCCAAATAAATGAAGAGGAAATAGGCAAACTACCTGAAAAAGAATTCAGAATAATGATAGTGAGATGATAAAAAACCTTGAAAATAAAATGGAAAAAGGCAAGAATCAATTAGCAAATACCTAGAAGAATCATAGAATAAACATAAATACAACACAATTATTGAAATTAAAAATGCTCTAGAAGGAATCAATAGCAGAATATCTGAAGCAGAAGAATGAATCAGTGAGCTGGGAGATAAAATGGTAGAAATAACTTTTGAAGAGCAGAATAAAATGAAAAGAATGAAAAGAACTGAGGATAGTCTAAGAGACCTCTAAGACAATATCAAACGTACCAACATTTGACTCATAGGGGCCCCAGAAGAAGAGGAAAAGAAAGGTGTGAGAAAATTTTTGAAGAGATTATAGTTGAAAATTTCCCCAACATGAAAAACGAACTATTAAATCAAATCCAAAAGTCATAAGGACCTTCATACAGGATAAATCCAAGGAGAAACACACCAAGACACATCCTAATCAAACTAACAAAGACTAAATACAAGAAAGAATATTAAAAGCAGCAAGGGAGAAGCAAGAAGTAACATACAAGGGAAAACCCCACATGTTTAACAGCTGACCTTTCAGCAGAAACCTCAGGCCAGAAGGGAATGGTAGGATATATTTAAAGTACTGAAAGGGAAAAATATACAACCAAAATTACTTTATCTGAAAAGGATCTAATTCAAAATTGATGGAGAAATAAAAAGAATTTCAGACAAGTAAAAGTTAAGAGAATTCAGTACCACCATACCAGTTTTATGACACGTTAAAAGGACTTACATAGTCAAGAAATACAAGAGAGAGAGAAGGAAAAAAAAAAAAAAAAAGATCCACAAAATCAATCCCAAACAATTAAAAATGGCAATCAATTCAGTTCAGTTCAGTCACTCAGTAGTGTCCAAATCTTTGTGACCCCATGAATCGCAACATGCCAGGCCTTCCTGTCCATCATCAACTCCCAGAGTTCACCCAAATATAGGAACATCAGTTCAGTTCAGTTCAGTCGCTCAGTTGTGTCCCACTCTTTGCGACCCCATGAATCACAGCATGCCAGGCCTCCCTGTCCATCACCAACTCCCGGAGTTGTATATCAATAATTACTGTAAATGGGTTAATTGCTCCAACCAAAAGACAGAATGGCTGAAGATACAAAAATAAGATCCATATATATGCTGTCTATGAGAAACCCACTTCAGACCTAAAGAGACATATAGATTGAAAGTGAGAGGATGGAAAAATACATTCCATGCAAATGGGAAGCTAAAGAAAGCTTGAATAGCAATCCTCATATCAGACAAAATAGATAGAGATAGAGAAGAGATAGAAAGAGATAAAGAAGGATGCTACATAATGATCAAGGGATCAATCCAACAGGAAGACATAACAATTGCAAATATCTATGTACTCAACAGAGTAGCAACTCAGTACATAAGACAAACACTAACAGACATAAAAGGAGAAATTGACAGTAACACAATAATAGTAGTAGACTCTAACATCCCACTCATATCATGGACAGATCATCAAAACAGAAAATTAGTAAGGAATCAGAAGTCTTAAATGATACATTAGATGAGATGGATCTCATTGATATCTTCAGGACATCCCATCCAAATGCAGAATATACCTTCTTCTCAAATGTACATGGAACATCAAACCTCAGTAAATTTAAGAAAATTTAAATCATATCAAGCATCTTCTCCAACCACAATGTTATGAGATTAGGAAAAAAACCTCCAAAAAACAAAAACACATGGAGATTAAACAACATGTTTCTAAATAACCAACAGATTACTGAAGAACTCAAAAAAATTCTAGAAATAAATGACAATGAAAGCACGACAATTCAAAACCTATAGGATGCACCAAAAGCAGTTCTAAGAGGTAAGTTTATAGCAATACAATCCTACCTCAATAAACAAGAAAAACATCAAACAGGCAACATAACTTTACACCTAAAGCAACTCAAAAAAGAACAACAACAACAACAACAAAAACGCAAAATTAGTGAAGGACAAAAATCATAAAGATCTGAGCAGAAATAAATGAAAAAGAAATGAAAGAAACAGTAGTAAAGATTAATAAAACTAAAAGCTGGTTCTTTGAGAAGATAAACAAAATTGACAAACCTTTAGGCAGACTCATCAAGAAAAAAAAAAAAAGAGTTCAGTTCAGTTCAGTCACTCAGTCGTGTCCGACTCTTTGCGACCCCATGAATCACAGNATTTTGATTTTCTTCTTCTTTTTCATTGCTTTTTTTTTTTTCTGTTCTAATATATCTTGTGTAGGTTGCTCCACCCTGAACTTTAGTTCAGTTCAGTTCAGTCGCTCAGTCATGTCTGACTCTTTGCGACCCCATGAATCGCAGCATGCCAGGCCACCCTGTTCATCACCATCTCTCGGAGTTCACTCAGACTCACGTCCATCAAGTCCGTGATGCCATCCAGCCATCTCATCCTCGGTCATCCCCTTCTCCTGCCCCCAATCCCTCCCAGCATCAGAGTCTTTTCCAATGAGTCAACTCTTCGCATGAGGTGGCCAAAGTACTGGAGTTTCAGCTTCAGCATCATTCCTTCCAAAGAAATCCCAGGGTTGATCTCCTTCAGAATGGACTGGTTGGATCTCCCCGCAGTCCAAGGGACTCTCAAGAGTCTTCTCCAACACCACAGTTCAAAAGCATCAATTTTTTGGCACTCTGCCTTCTTCACAGTCCAACTCTCACATCCATACGTGACCACAGGAAAAACCATAGCCTTGACTAGACGGACCTTAGTCGGCAAAGTAGTGTCTCTGCTTTTAAATATACTATCTAGGTTGGACATAACTTTTCTTCCAAGGAGTAAGTGTCTTTTAATTTCATGGCTGCAGTCACCATCTGCAGTGATTTTGGAGCCCAAAAAAACAAAGTCTGACACTGTTTCCACTGTTTCCCCATCTAATTCCCATGAAGTGATGGGACCGGATGCCATGATCTTATTTTTTTGAATGTTGAGTTTTAAGCCAACTTTTTCACTCTCCTCTTTTACTTTCATCAAGAGGCTCTTTAGTTCTTTGCTTTCTGCCGTAAGGGTGGTATCATCTGCGTATCTGAAGTTATTGATATTTCTCCCGGAAATTTTGATTCCAGCTTGTGCTTCATCCAATCTGGCATTTCACATGATGTACTCTGCATATAAGTTAAATAAGCAGGGTGACAGTATACAGCCTTGACAAACTCCTTTCCCAATTTGGAACCAGTCTGTTGTTCCATGTCCAGCTCTAACTGTTGCTTCGTGACCTGCATACAGATTTCTCAGGATGGCCTGGTATTCCCATCTCTTGAAGAGTTTTCCACAGTTTATTTTGATCCACACAGTCAAAGGCTTTGGCATAGTCGATAAAGCAGAAGTATATGTTTTTCTGGAACTCTCTTGTTTTTTTTGATGATCCATCAGATGTTGGCAATTTGATCTCTGGTTCCTCTGCCTTTTCTAAAACCAGCTTGAATATCTAGAAGTTCACAGTTCACAGATTCTTGAAGCCTGGCTTGGAGAATTTTGAACATTACTTTGCTAGTTTGTGAGATGAGTGCAATTGTGTAGTAGTTTGAACATTCTTTGGCATTGCCTTTCTTTGGAATTGGAATGAAAACTGACCTTTTCCAGTACTATGGCCACTGCTGAGTTTTCCAAATTTGCTGGCATATTGAGTGCAGCACTTTCAGAGCATTATCTTTTAGGATTTAAAGTAGCTCAACTGGAATTCCATCACCTTCACAAACTTTGTTTGTAGTGATGCTTCCTAAGGCCCACTTGACTTCACATTCCAGGCTATCTGGCTATAGGTGAGTGATCACACCATCGTGGTTATCTGGGTCATGAAGATCTTCTTTGTACAGTTCTTCAATGTATTCTTGTCACCTCTTCTTAATATCTTCTGCTTCTTTTAGGTCCATACCGTTTCTGTCCTTTATTGTGCCCATCTTTACATGAAATGTTCCCTTGGTGTCTCTAATTTTCTTGAAGAGCTCTCTAGTCTTTTCCATTCTATTGTTTTCCTCTATTTCTTTGCCTTGATCTCCGAGGAAGGCTTTTTTATCTCTCCTTGCTATTCTTAAGAACTCTGCATTTAAATTGGGTATATCTTTCCTTTTCTCTTTTGCCTTGTGCTTCTTTTCTTTTCACAGCTATTTGTACCGCCTCCTCAGACAACCATTTTGTCTTTTCACATTTCTTTTTCTTGGGGATGTTCTTGATCCTTGCTTACTGTACAGTGTCACAAACCTCCATCCATAGTTCTTCAGGCACTCTATCAGATCTTATATCTTCTAATGGCCACAGGACTGGAAAATGTTAGTTTTCATTCCAATCCCAAAGAAAGGCAATGCCAAAGAACGTTCAAACTGCTTCACAATTGCACTCATCTCACACACTAGCAAAGTAATGCTCAAAATTCTCCAAGCCAGGTAAACAGTACGTGAACCATGAACTTTCAGATGTTCAAGTTGGATTTAGAAAAGGCAGGGGAACTAGAGATCGAATTGCCAACATCCATTAGATAATCAAAAAAGCAAGAGAGTTCCAGAAAAACATCTACTTCTGCTTCATTACCTTCTGCTTCTAATACCTTCCAATACAGGATTCAGGTCTGGACTATATATGTATCCTCCACCTCCCTCCTGCCCCAGAGGGAGAGTGGAGTTTTTCTTAGTTTTCTTCTTCTAGTTACAATGATTTTTCAAGATGTTCCTACGGTGATAGTGTTTGTTCCCATTTTGCCACCATTTTCAGGCTTCCCAACCACCCCCACCCAAAGGAAATAAGAGAAATGATATGATCGGGTGTTATGACCTTTCTGAAAGTGGCTGTTCTGCAACTTCTCTAGGCCTGCACCTCATATGTACTTTCTCATCACTCTCATTAGTCATTTTTGCAAGAAGAGTGCACGTGTTTGCATGAATTTCTCTTGTGTTTGTGGTTTTCATCATCTTCTATATTATCCTGCTATCCCACAGTCAGTATTCAGCAATTTGTTAAAAATTTTAGCTGAATTCTACTAGATGTTCACTTAGCTCTACTCCACTGTAGGTAAGCAAGTGTATGTATTCTGTCTGTGGAGATACCTGCCTTTGTTTAGGTTTCCTCTTGTTGAATTCAACTCTCTGGTATGTTCAAGAAAAGCTGTATGTATGCAGATTGCCAAAGGTGTTGTAAGAGTGGCAGAAATTCTCTTTCCTTTTACCTACCTCCTGTGTGGAACCAGCTTTTCATTTTTAAGTCATAGATAGTCAAGAGGTTATAAGAATCTTACTGTTAGAGGTACAGGCAGTCTAAGGTTTTCTAGGTCAGTAGTAATCAAATGAGATTTCCCTGGTGCCTGCCTCAAGCAGTAAAAAAATCTGCCTGCAATGCAGGAGACATGGGTTCAGTCCCTGGGTCAGGAAGATCCCCTGGAGAAGGGAATAGCTATCCACACCATTATTTTTGCCTGGAGAATTCCATGAACAGGGAAGCCTGGTGGGCTACACACCATGAGTTTGCGAAGAGTTGGACATGAATAAATGAATAACACTTTCACTTTCAGTAACTACTTGAGATAGAGCGCAGACTGAAGAGTTAGGTAAGTGAGCAGTGGTGTCATTTCTCCACTATTGTTGCCTGATTGTTTTATGGAAAGAATCAAACTGTAACATTTGGTCTGCTCTTTGAAAGAGGTGAGTAGAACCAACAGTTGTGTTGTTGTATGCACACTCAGTTGTGTCCAACTCTTTGTGACCCCCTGGACTGCAGCTCACTAGGATACCCTGTCCATGAGATCTTCCTGGCAAGCATACTGGAGTGGGTTGCCATTTTCTCCTCCAGGGAGCAAACCCCTGTCTCCTGGGTCTCCTGCATTGCAGGCTGATTCTTTACTTCTGAGCCACCACAGAAGCTCATAGGCATTAGGCTAAATACAAAATTGCCTGCTCTGGGATCAGAGCTAACAAAAGAAAAGAAACAACCAAAAAAATATTCTCGGTGAAAAATGCTAAACACATAAAAATGCTAAAAATGTAAGAGGTTAAAATTTAGTACTTCTTTCCATTTCATCTGATTGATTTTGCAACTATTCTTCAATGTTTTCTCAATTATATATTGTGACAGAATATTTTGAGAATGAAATGGAAGGATCATAAATCATGTAGAACAAATACTTAGATGATTGTGTAGAAAATTCAGCCATTCAATTATTAAGGTCACCCTTTACTCCTCAGGGTGATAAGTGGTTAATGAAAGTAGAAGTTGAGCTAAATGAGAAGTGGAAATCCAGCATAACCCAATTAAGGATAAATCCTAGATAGATCTTTGTCAGTGCTTGAGTATCTCAAAGGCGGCCTCTCTAATTCCTGTGCAGTGAGCAGTGGTTTTCATTAGAACTCCATGGCCAGCAGAAACATCCATTGGGTTCATTTTACTAGCAAGTATTTTTGTATTCTTACATGAGTAAATAAAAAAACTGGCTCAGGCCGACTCGTTTCTTTCCTCTGGTGCTTCTGTTAACAAAGGGCTAGTGTGAGTTTTAGGGAAGCCTTCCTGTGCTGCTTGTGGCCTCTCTCATTAGAGATATCAGAGAGCTGTATTGTGAGGACTCCAGTCTTTCCGCATTAAAGACAACACCAGTTACCCAAGTTTGTGGAATGAAGGGAAAAACATGTCCTCCATCAGACTGCTTGTTGTCCATCAATTATTTTATCTTTTTGTTAAAGACCAGGGCTGTTGGATTCCTTAATCCATAGAAATCGATAAGAAGCCAGACCAAAAATCCAGGGAAAGCTTTATTGGGACTCATGCTACAGCATTAGGGAGCGAAGACAAAAAACAGGTGTCTGTGCTAGTGCCTCGAGGGAGGGTGAGTTGGTCCATTAAGTGGGGTGAGGGCAGGGGCGGGGGCAGGGGGCAGGCAGGAAGGGTGGCCTGAGTGGTCTGCCCACCCTCTGGGTGGTGCTATGTGCAGGGATCATGGCAGGACCCTGCTTTTGCCCACAATACCTCAGAAGTGGCAGTTGGGTTTTTGGTCTTTTTGTATCTTGTTTTTCATAATTTGCCCCAACTGCACATGCATGCTATTATTTTTAGTGCCTTATCAGTTCAGTTCAGTTCAGTCACTCAGTCGTGTCCGACTCCTTGCAACCCTATGAATCGCAGCACGCCAGGCCTCCCTGTTCATCACCATCTCCTGGAGTTCACTCAGACTCACATCCATCGAGTCCGTGATGCCATCCAGCCATCTCATCCTCGGTCGTCCCCTTCTCCTCCTGCCCCCAATCCCTCCCAGCATCAGAGTCTTTCCCAATGAGTCTTTGTATTTTGTTGCTAGAGGAGACTTTTGTCCAGGTGCGAGCATTGCAGTGAAGGATCTCAGGTCCCAGCTCATCTCATTTTCAAAGGGGCCCATGGCCCTAA
Source organism: Cephalophus harveyi (assembly GCA_006410635.1). Lineage (NCBI taxonomy): Eukaryota > Metazoa > Chordata > Mammalia > Artiodactyla > Bovidae > Cephalophus > Cephalophus harveyi. The sequence continues at coordinate 13,599 of SJYT01051681.1, read as the reverse complement.
ACTGCTTTGCAGAAAATACTATGCCTATTGTGAATCAATTGTAATAGTTCTCCAACTAGAAAATCAAATATATTAGATTCATCTGTGTGGCTTCACTAATTTTACTTTTTATTTTCTATGCCCCAAGGTTTTAATTTTTTTTCTTTCTCTAAAGGAAATATGGTTCAGATATTTGGCTAGTTGCCTTTGCACAGTGTCACTGCATCTATTTTTCTTTATGTAAAGAATATTATGGTTTATTCACTAAGGATAAAAACGTGTGATTATTTTTCTTCATTCAACCACCATCAGGGAGCTTAAGATTTTTATCCCACAAGCAAACTCAGTTGACAGACTCCTCTGTAGTCTGTGACAGGACTTGGCAGACTACGGCCCACAGGCCAAATCCAGTCCATCACTTGTTTCTCTATACTCAGGAGCTAAGAATGGTTTTTGCGTCTTTAAAATTATTTTTAAGAAACATCAAAAAAAAAAGGGTAATATTTTATGACACATGAAAATTGTGACATTCAAATTTCAATGTCCCTAAACAAAGTTTTATTGGCTCTATGTTTGCTCAATATTTTCAAAAATTTATTGAATGGTCATAGTCATTTGTCTTTGAAATACTTTTATGGCTGCTTTCTGCTATGATGGCAGAGTTGAGTAGCTGCCACAGAACTGTATGGCCCGCAAAACCTAAAATAGTTATCTGCCAATTTACAAGAGATGTTTGCTGGCCTCTGCTGTATATAGAGTATCTAGATTGATCAAGTTCAAGAATATTTCAAAAGAAAGAAGTGTGGCAAACAGTAGATGATGCAAGGGAATGGATATTGCTATCATTACATAGGATTCACAATGTCCTAAAATGTATTAGATATTTACAAAATAATGTATTTAATATTTGTGGGTACATGAAGCTAGTATTGGGCTTTCCCGATGGCTCAGCATAAAGAATCTGCCTGCAATGCAGGAGACACAGAAGACACAGGTTCGATCCCTGGGTGGGGAAGATCCCCTGGAGGAAGTAATGGCAACCCACTCTAGTATTCTTGCCTGGAGAATCCCTTGGACAGAGGAGCCTGAAAAGCTACAGTCCATGGGGTGGCAAAGACTTGGTCACGAGTGAAGCGACTTAGCATGCCCACAGGCAGCTAATAATGAGAACACCTCAAGAATTCACACACCATGTTTTGAGTTCTAATCAACTTTAAAATAATGACAATGATTATTCAAACCACACCTAGAAATCAATACTGTTTTTCTTTTCTCATAATCATCATTGTATGGTTTTTCTTGGGTTATGATATATCAGTTTTTATCATCTCTTTCACCATTTTATATAAGACATTTGTTGTTGTTGTTGTTCAGTCACTAAGTTGTGTCCAATTCTTGTGACCCCATGGACTAGAACACTCCAAGCTTCCCTATCCTTCACTGTCTTCCAGAGTTTGCTCAGAGTTTTTAGGTGGCTCAGTGGTAAAAAATCTGCCTGCAATGTAGAAGATGTTGGAGACATGGGTTCAGTCCCTGGGTTGCAAAGATTCCCTGGAGAAAGAAATGGCCATCCACTCCAGTATTCTTTTCAAGGGTTCCATCCCTGGGTCACAAAGATCCCCTGGGAGAGGAAATGGAAACCCACTCCAATATTCTTACCTGAAAAATTCCATGGACAGAGGAGCCTGGCAGACTATAGTCCATGGGCTTGCAAAGAGTTGGACACGACTGAGCAACTAAACATACACACACACACACACA
>SJYT01051675.1:628653-738963 GCA_006410635.1 Cephalophus harveyi | reverse complement strand
CATCACTGACTCAATGGACATAAATTTGAGTGAATCTTGGTGGGTAGTGAAGGACGGGGAAGCCTGGCATGCTGCAGACTATGGGGTCACAAAGGGCTGGACACAGCTTAGTGACTGGACGCAACAGTGGAATTGTCCTTCATTTATTCATCAGCCGTTCTGTTTATTAAACAAATACTGAAAGGTGCACTAAAAGATTAACCTCTCCAGAAGACAGGTCCTTGGTCCCCAGCTCCTGGGGTTTAACCTTTACGCCTTTGGAATGTGCTGCCTGATAAGTATCTTTGTTTACCTGAGGACCTTGGGTCATGCCAGATAGTCAGTGGCAGCAATATGATTTATGGTGGAGCCCTCGATTCATCCAAAAGATACCAACTCCATCTTTGGAGCAGCTAGAGACTAAGGTCAACCATGCAGGTGATCAGCCATGCCTATAGGACCAAACTCCAATAAAGTCTCTGGACACCAAGCTTCCCTGGGCTTCCCTGGTTGACAGTACTCTGTGCATATTATCACACATCACTGATGGGAGAATAATGCATTGTCTGCATGGCTCTGCTGGAAGAGGACCACCGAAAGTCCTACACCTGGTCTCTCCTGGACCCTGCCATTATGCGTTTTTCCCCATTGCCTATTTTAATCTGTGTTCTCTCGTTGTAATAAACCATAACTGGGAGTATTGTAGCTTTACTGAGTTAGCTGAGTTCTAGTTAGTTCTTATTCAGGATAAACCTGGGGACCTCCTGTATTTCAGTGTCTGCTCAAAAAGTCAGGGACTATGTTACAGGGGGAGACACAGAGATGAGGACAAAGTCTCTTTCTTCATTTCCAAGAGAGAAAAGGAAACCAACAATGGCAGAAGAGCATAATAAAGGCTCTTTGGATACAAGGAACAGGTACACTTACTGCCCTTTCTATTCCAAATGCATTGTTTGAGATAAGGCTGCATTCTGAGTTATACTGTACGCTAAGTATTTTGTAGAGGGTACTTATATCAAGTTATATACTCAGGTGTGTAAGAAATGCAATTGTATCCCTCCAAATTTAAGGTAATTTCTTTTTCTTCTCCCTACTTTTTACCCAAACAGCAGAAAATTTATCTCAATCAGTCATAGGTAATTCAATATGGTTCTTATTGTCAATTCTGAGTTCTCTTTGCCTTTTCTGGGTAGTTGCTTCTAAGATTCAGGCAGTTTGGTAGTACCTGCTTTTGGATGAGAGTGACGGAGAATGAGGTTGATGTGGTCTCGGCCACTCCCACCAAAGCTGTGACCTTAGTGAGTTTCTCTGCAGGCCTCTCTCTAGCTGGGCTGGTAACGGAGCCAGTCTACACCGTCTCTTGGATACAGCAGAATTTTAACAGCTTTCCCACATGGCTAGGGGACCCTGGAAAACTCTGAGCCTGTCTTAGAGTCTCTGCACCTAGGTATGACAACTTGTCTCATCCTTCTACGTCTTCTTTGTCAGTTTCCTCCATCTTCCCAGGTTTTATTCAAGAAAGTCTGTAGAGGCATCTGTAGTTTGTCTTCATTCATACCCACTGCGACTCACTTCCAACTTTCCTTTTATACTGTGAAGGGTGAAAAATAGGCTAAAATGATATTTCCTAAAGGCCTTTTTAATTGGGGTCCATCTATAACCTGTTCTCCCAAGGAGACACCACTCACAGGACCAAGGGGGAGAGGTGCATGGGTAACTATACAAGCTCAGGTTACCTTGTGCAGGGAGATTATCAAGCTGGGTGGCTGAGGGTCTGGTCCTTCCTACCCAGCTTTGTTGGTTTGTGTGTCGTCCAATCCTTAACATGGGCAGCTGCACAGAGGTAGGAACATCTGCTGTGATACTGTGACAACAGCACTGGGGCAGAGTTGAGCGTTTTTCCTGGCTGCCTTGTTTCTGGCTTCCAAGCAACTAAGCCTGTTTATCTGGCCTTCACAGATTCAATATGGCAGCTGTTGACGGCAACCAAGAACACCAACCCATAAAAATAAGGATATATGAAAAACTGCATTGCCTAGTTGTTAATTTACAATGGACAATGTGATCTTTAAGGTTTCCAAATGAATGTTTGCCAATCAGCACATTTTCTCCCTAAACACAACTTCTCTACATGGAACCCTAATTGCCCGTAATCATCAAAAGGCTATGTAGGAGGCATGAAGTTATTACAAGAGAAACTAGAGAATTTTCTAGCCCTTAGAGTCACTCAAGGACTGTTCAGGAGAATATAAGATGAGACAAGGTCTTTTCTTCCTGGAAGTGAAAGAGAGGCTAGAACCCTCATGACTGTTGAGGAGTTAAAGTGAGGGCATCTGTATTCCTTTCCAGTTGCCTGTTACTTTGTGTTTGGTATGTGCCCATTTAGGGATGACTCGGTAGGACAGGAAATCCACAACACCATGATAAAAAGTCATGTGCCCACAAGTGCATATCATTTTAATAATCACACCCATCATGTTTAAAGCTTCAGTGACACAGTGATGTGTGTTTGTGTGTGACACCACAGAACACAAACCACAAAGTACGTGAGAAGAAAATCTGGAAGGGGACCAATGATGAGAACCTTTAAGAGTGAGCCCCATCAAGGTCGTCTTGGATTTATACCTCTAGTATATTTTAAGGGCAAATGATTCATTTGTGTAAATATCTACAGTATGAAGAGGAAAATTCTGAAATTTATATGTAGATGGGTCACTCAAGTTGGGGGGGGGGGGCGGACTTTGCTCTGAAATGGTTATCTCACATCTCAATATGTTCATCCCCTACCCTGACTCCCTCAAGGGCAAGGCTGTTTTAATTAAAACTATTTTCTTAGGAAGGTATTCATTTGTATTGTTTAATATTGTCTGCTCACAGCATCTTCATTTTGTGCCTTGGCTGGGTACCCGGAACTTGAAATTCATTTACAGCTAGTCAAGCTTAGATAACGATAATGATAATGGAATCTCATGCTTCAGCATCTAAGTCTGATAGTGCTTCAGGCATGAGGGAGGGAGTTCTTTCCCTGTCTGTGTCATTTTCCAATTGGTTAGTTGCATTACAGTGATTTGAATGCATCTGTTCTTCCCTCATTCAACTGAAAACAATTACCAGAGGCTAGACAGTTGGGTCAGGTCTGCAAATGATGACATCTGTGATGTTCTGAATCAAAAATGGCATTTGCCCATGTGACTAAAATCAATACGAGGCCCAAAGAAATGCAGTCAGTGGGCCACAAAGTTGATGTCATAAGAGCTGGAGGTGACCTGTATAAACCTCTGGTATGACCTCAACTTCTCTGTCCCCTCTCATGTTCTTATTATTTCCTATTCTTCACTTATTTTTTCTTACTTTTTTTCTCGTACTTTTCATTTTATCATCGTCTCCTGCCTACATTTAAATAAGCCAGTAGCATCCAGGCATAACTGCTGTCTGCTTTTAAAAACAAAAGTTGAACTGACTGTTGATAGCTTCATTAATCTGTTCTGGCATCAGTATTTGTTTTTTGGTACACGGCTTTTGGAAATATGGGTAGATGTTTGCACATTCTTAACTTATACAGTGTGGTTGTAATAAACAGAGATAAGCTGCTCAGGTTTCACCTTTAACCTCTCTCCCTGATGCTTTTTAATGTTGTCAGTTGGCCCTTAAAGATGTTCTGACAGAGCGCAGGCTTTACCAGCTGCTGTCCTAGGTACTGAATTTACAAGTTTGAATAGACTCCAACTGGGGAGGCAGAAATAAATAATTATAATCCATTCAGTACAAGCGATCACAACAACATTCATAAGATATAGATGGAACATTTAAAATGCACAAAGTATAAAATACAGGAGAAATTCCACTGATTCATGATGGAGAGCTTTTTGGTGGTTCTCAACTGTGGTTTCAAATGCAACACCTTGGGACTTCCCTGTTGGTGCAGTAGTTAGGAATCCTTGCAACACTAAAATCCTACATGCTGAGGAGCAACTAAGCCACAAACTACAGCTATTGCGCCCACATACTCTGTAGCCCATTGCCACAACTAGAGAGTCCATGCACTGCAACGAAAAACCCTGCAGAACACAATGAAGATCCTGTGTGCCACAACTAAGACCTGACACAGTCAAATAAATAAATAAGTAATTAAAAAATAAAACTAAAATGTGACCTCTTTGGGGCAATTATTCATTCCAACTGATTAAACAAATTATATGATAGCAGTAGTCATGTGTTCTTTTTAAATTCTTTCTTATTTGACTGGAAGGGAATTTTTTGTATGAATATTGTAGAGCCACTGGTATATAAAAGCTTCTGTAACTCCAAGCTACATGTTTATTATTACTTTCGCCTTGGATTATACACAAAGAATGACAGTCATATGCACCAAAATATATCAGTTGTGAATGTGTTAATTGCAAGGGACAGAAACCCTCCTGAAACCAGATTAAGCAGAATGAGGGATTTATTGGCTCATAAAACTGGGAATTCCAAGGGTGGCCCTGCTTTCATGCATGGCTAGTTCTAGGATTAGGAGCCAAGGGCAATAAATCTTTCTCTGCTTCTCAGCCCTGCTCTCCTTTCTTCATTGCTTCCCCTTCTTGATAAAATATGGCTTCCAGAAACTCCAAGCCTGCATTCTGTCCCTGAACAGTTGCAGGGGAAAGTCAGTAGTCCCCAGCATCCCTCAGGGATTTCCTGTGGCTGGTTTAATCACATCAGGTATCCAAATACATGATACAAAATGAGTATTCGAGTCAAATACGATGCAATGCTATGAAAAGGTATGATGGTCCTGCCTTGATCAAATGCCCAGCCTAGCTTGGGATAGAATCACCCCACCAAACCACATGGACTTTGGATGAAGAAGAAGTGGAAACTGATGCTAGGGGCATCAGATTTTTTTTTAATGTATTTATTTATCTTTTATATTTTTTAGCTGTGCTAGGTCTTCGTTGCTGCATTTGGGCTTTCTCTTGAGATGCAATGCTATGAAAAGGTATGATGGTCCTGCCTTGATCAAATGCCCAGCGTAGCTTGGGATAGAATCACCCCACCAAACCACATGGACTTTGGATGAAGAAGAAGTGGAAACTGATACTAGGGGCATCAGATTTTTTTTTTAATGTATTTATTTATCTTTTATATTTTTTAGCTGTGCTAGGTCTTCGTTGCTGCATTTGGGCTTTCTCTTGTTGCAGCAAGTGGGGGCTGCTCTTCATTGCAGAGCATGGACTTCTCAGTGTGGTGGCTTCTTTTGTTGGTGAGCTCAGGCTCTAGGCACGCAGGCTTCAGTAGTTGTGTCCACGGGCTTAGTTGCCCTGCAGCATGTGGAATCTTCCCCGACCAGGGTCGACCCCATGTTCTCTGCATTGGCAGGTGGATTCTTAACCAATGGGCCATCAGTGAAGTCCCCAGCATGAGATAAAGAGAGACCAAAGTCTTGGAAAACAGGGAACCTGGTATCTAGTACCCATGACCACCATTATCTAGAAATCAAAGCAATGTTTCTGTAAGCTGTGACTTTTCCATCCATCTTTGTTGTTTTATATTTTTATTGTTCCTCTGTTGGTGGTATTCCTTTGGCTTACATTTATCTTGACTGTACCATTTCTTGCTTATTTTCTGCCATTAATGCCAATACACACCTGGAACTATAGCAACAATAGAAAAAACAAACACAAAGTCTAGCTTAATTTTGCAACAGCAGTAGGAACCTTTGGCTTAGAGAGAGAGAGTGATGATTCTATTTGGGGTGAAGAAAAATCATAGAAAATCCTGATCTGGATGCCTTGCTCAGATGTCAGTCTGGTTTGATGCAGTTAGGTGGTCTGAGGGTTGACCTAAGTAAGTCTATTTTTACAGCCACTTCTGAGAGTCATTCCAGGCTACACTGTGCTCAACAGCCCAGAAAGGAATGCAGAGCATTTTGTAGGATGCATTTTTCTCATGGAAGATTGAAAGGTGTGAAAACACTCCTGTGTTTCCTAAGAATCTATCGTAGAAATCTGGCTTACCATGTGCCAGGATTCTACCCCTCAAAGATACATGTAATTTATATTTGTGATCAAATTTTTTGTTAAATTGTTCAATGTGGGTCATTTTTAAGTCTTTTTTTAAAATTTGTTACAGCATTGTTTCTGTTTTATGTTTCATTTTATTAGGCCTCAAGGCATATTGGATCTTAGCTCCCCAACTAGGTATCAAGCTTGTACCCCTTCAGTGAAAGTTGAAATCTAATCCCTGGATGCCAGGGAAATCCCCGTGACAGAATTTTATTGCATATATATATATATATATATATATATATATATATTTGTGTGTGTGTGTGTGTGAGGAATGTCATGACCGGGTTTCCACCTTTGAAATTCTTATATTCCCTACTACTTCCATTGAATTCTGATATGTCTCTGACCTTATTCAAATGGCATTTTAAAAAACATGTTTGAAGGGACTCATCACCCCCAAATAAAGCACATCTAATGTAGGACCAGCTTGAACTCTGGGAAATTTTGAGTTTGTCTGAACTTTACCCATGGTCCAAGCCAGATGGGAAACGGTTGATCTGTGAATAATGGCAGGCCCACCTTTGAGGCATTTTGTGATTTACAGACAATGGTTCAGCCAATATAGCTACGAGTTCAAATGCTACGTTGTGGCTGAAACACAGGTAAGACTCTTAAACATGATATTTGGATTTTCTGGCTATTCGTTTTTATTTTTTAAAGAATTTTCTCATGTTCCTCTAAGGGGAATGACTTTTGTCCTTGGCCTGCCTCAGGGAACCTGTGTAAAGGATTAATTGAGAGGTAGTACTGCTTTCTCAGGGGACACTCCTACTTGGACCGCATGGATGTGTTATTTGCTTCTGGGGAATTCTGATGGAACATTTCTCTTTATAACATCATTTTAGTTATCATCCTGGGAAGTTCTACAGCTCTGTTTTATGTAAATACTGGGTATTCATTATAGAAGATTGGGTTATATTTTATTTCTAAATGTACCTGTTTCAAGACCTGAAAAATATCTTATGACATTCTGGTCACCAATTTGTGCAAATAAATTGGAGAGGATTATATCACTATTCTTTTTAATGTCCTCCCAGTTGATATCAGCACAACTGTGGTCCATTAGCTTGATAATATTATCCACTATTAAATACAGATATAACTATATATATAGTATGTATGTATGATACACATCATATATGATAAAAGTGATTATATATTACATATAGTGGATATAATACATACTATGTAAAATATGTAATACAGTATATACATAATATATGCATTTTAAGTATGATTGTATATGTAATGTAGTATAATTAAATGTATAAATGTATTATACTTACATATATGTGCACTCAACATGTATACACACATATATAATATACTTGTTCAGAGACATCAAGAAGTATATTGTCTCATGGCAACTATTGAAATAGCCCCCTTTCATCTACCTGCTTCTCTGTTCACCAGCCTGTATCTGATGCTTGCAAAGTATCCAGTTATGTATCAATAAGATAAAGAGATTCTGTCAGTTACTAGTTTTATAACTTTCCAAGTCTTTCCATTGTAGTTGTGATAAAATCTCCATCTTGTCCCATAGGACCACACTCAACCTAGCCCTTTTCTATTTGTTTGGAACCACATTCTGCAAGTTTTCAAGCATTTAATGAGTGGCTCAGTCACACTGGACCCCTTTCTGTTTCTCAAAGCCTGACTTGTACTTTTCTTGGAATATTTGAAGTTGTTCCATTTTTGGAGTCATCTGTTTCCAAAGTGTATGAGTGCAGCTGTGTGCAAATATTTTGCAGCTTTGATGGCACAGGGCTGCAGAGCAGACAGCCCCCAAAGATGGGCAGCATGAAACAGTCTGCCCTTCTATTGGTCCTATGTTACGGGATAGCTGAGGGTCACCTGGAGATTGGCTGATCCAGGCTGGGCTCGGTTCAGTGGCTGGGCTGGTCTCTGTTCTCACTCACACATCTGCAACCATCTGGCTCTTCTGGGGCTGGCTGCTTTCCACATGCCCCTCTTCCAGTTCCCAGGATCAGCAGGCCAGCTCAGGGATGTTCTCATGGCAAGAGCCAAAGTGCAGAAGGGCAGGTAGAAATGCACAAGACTTCTTGAGAACTGGCTCAAAGGCATGCTTACCTCTTTCTGTTGACCAAAGCGTGTCCCATGAACTGAATTCAAAGTCAATGGTGGAGAAATGTCCCTGCCCCTCTTATGGGAGGAGCTGTGAATTTGCATAGCAAAGGTTAAGAACTGGGTGAAGAATTGGGTCCCATTAACTCACATTACCATCCTGGCTGACAGCTTCTCACTAGTTCATTGGAGATACCCCACAAAAGTGATCTCTATCTTCAAGCAGGGGTTTCCTTTTTACAAGACTGCATTTTACTTCCTAAAGTTATTTTGTTTCCATATCACTTCCTCTCTTCCTAAAGTTATCTTGCTTCCATATTACTTCCTCCCACCTCCCTGGAATATAAGATCCAGCATAAGTACAAAGTGGGCACCTTATATAGTGTTGTTGCATCAACGGCAGGTTTAAATGTCAGCTTCTATTCACATTTATGTGTGCATAGTATCTGATTTCTCTGAAATTAACTGAGAGATCAGATTTCCTATCCAGGGTCCACCTTGAACACAATCTGTGTCTAGAAGCAAGTTAATTCTTTCCAGCCTTCTTTTCTTCAGCCTGTAAAAGGGAACTATTAACTCAAATGGCTTGTTACTTTGCTTTCAATTCTCCCCATCTCTGATGGTAGACCCTGAGTCTGTTGAATAAGGTAAATTTACATTGCTTTTATTCTTAAAGCCATAAGAAATGATCTGTCCACAATTGGAGCAGCAGCCCCAGATATGGAAAGCTTTTCAGCAAGTGTCAGTCATGTTCATACTAAACACACATAGTGTATTTGAGATGGAGGACCGGATATACTAGCATGCCAAGGAATCTGCTCCAAGAAAGTTACGAGAATAGCAAACGTGAAACACTGGTATGAAAAGGTAGAATGTGCACTGCTGAGGAATAACTTATAGAGGATTTAGGAAAGCTGTGGAAACATTAGTGCAAGGCTGAATATGATTGCTGCAACTGTTTTTGGCCTCACATCTCTAATCTCAGTGGGAAGTTATTGTAGCCACTTCAGAAAATTTTTTATTTATTTATTTTTGGCTGCTCTGGGTCTTCATGGCTGAAGTGGGCTTTCTCTAGTGGTGAAAAAAAGGCGACTCTTCCTTGTGGTATGCGGGCTTCTCACTGCGGTGGTTTTCTTATTGCAGAGCACAGGCTGTAGGTGGGCAGGTTTCAGCTGTTATGTGCATGGGTTTAGTTGCTCCAGGGCATGTGGGATCTTCCCAGACCAGGAATCAAATCCGGGTCTCCGGCATGGCAGGCATATTTTTTGTTGTCTGAACCACCGAGGAACCTCAAATATTCTCCATAGTTTGGTTAAAGGTAGAATATGTGATATATCCCTTTTTACATGTCTTCCAGTGAAAACTGAAGGCAACTTGCTGTGTATCACTTAGAACTTCTCTTGATTGTCATTCCTTCTGACAGTTGGGTAAACAAATGTATTAATTTCCTCTGGACATGACCATTAATGTTCATTTAGCTGGCAATCTATCTGATAAACGTCAATAAAATCTCTTGATGAACCTTAAATATAAAAATCACATAGAAGCAAATTATGGTCTCAAACAAGGTCATGTGGCTTATGGAGTTACTAAGCTGAGTCAGCTTAGAAAAGCTTTTAAAACCACTTCTGAATATGGAGGGGGAAGCCCTAGGAAGTGCTTTGTGTTTCTGGCATTAAGCCATTCCTTTTTCTTTGGTGTATCCACAGGTCAAAGTGACATGTACTCATCGCTTAAACACGAACCATGAAAGCCCGGAAGCAAGCCCCTTGTTTTTATACCATGCCTTGGAAATCTGTCAAAATGGAATCTCTAAGGATTTCTCTTAGTCTGACATCAAATGATACATCATAGGAGGTGGCTTAAGATCAGGGTGATAAAAGGTGGGGAAAAGGGTGATAAAGGTGAGGGAAAGGAAAAGCATTTGTGAACAGTAGTTGAAATCATGCAAGCTTTAAAAATCCTGCAAGCTTTTTTCTTTTTAAACCAGGACAAAACCAGAAGTTTAATAACATGTATACCTCCTTTATACAGGGTTGATTTGAAGGAAGACTGAGTCACTCCCTGAGATGACCAAAGCCATCACCTTAAATACGTCATCTTCTGCTAAAAACAGAAGAAAACCCTTGGGGAACTTGGGAAGCCAGTTACAGCCAGTTATCATGCAAAGCCCAGGAAACAAGCACATGATGGTTTGCAGATTTAAGTCAGAGCTTCTCCATTGACAAAACTCTGGGACCTTCATGGAATTTATTATTTTAGAAAAATCTAGATCAAGCGAAGGAGTTCCCTGTGACATTTCATCACAGCTTCCCTTGCTTTTATTATACCTCCCGAGAATTGAAGGTACAAATTGTCGTCTTGCAATTGACGCCATGCTAATCTCTATTGGCCTAAAATAGTGACTGGGCTTCCCTGGTAGCTCAGTTGGTAAAGAATCTGCCTGCAGTGCAGGAGACCTGGGTTCAGTATCTGGGTTGGGAAGATTACCTGGAGGAGGGCCTGGAGGCCCATTCCAATATTCTTGCCTGGAAAATCTCCAATCAAATCCGGGTCTCCGGCATGGCAGGCATATTTTTTGTTGTCTGAACCACCGAGGAACCTCAAATATTCTCCATAGTTTGGTTAAAGGTAGAATATGTGATATATCCCTTTTTACATGTCTTCCAGTGAAAACTGAAGGCAACTTGCTGTGTATCACTTAGAACTTCTCTTGATTGTCATTCCTTCTGACAGTTGGGTAAACAAATGTATTAATTTCCTCTGGACATGACCATTAATGTTCATTTAGCTGGCAATCTATCTGATAAACGTCAATAAAATCTCTTGATGAACCTTAAATATAAAAATCACATAGAAGCAAATTATGGTCTCAAACAAGGTCATGTGGCTTATGGAGTTACTAAGCTGAGTCAGCTTAGAAAAGCTTTTAAAACCACTTCTGAATATGGAGGGGGAAGCCCTAGGAAGTGCTTTGTGTTTCTGGCATTAAGCCATTCCTTTTTCTTTGGTGTATCCACAGGTCAAAGTGACATGTACTCATCGCTTAAACACGAACCATGAAAGCCCGGAAGCAAGCCCCTTGTTTTTATACCATGCCTTGGAAATCTGTCAAAATGGAATCTCTAAGGATTTCTCTTAGTCTGACATCAAATGATACATCATAGGAGGTGGCTTAAGATCAGGGTGATAAAAGGTGGGGAAAAGGGTGATAAAGGTGAGGGAAAGGAAAAGCATTTGTGAACAGTAGTTGAAATCATGCAAGCTTTAAAAATCCTGCAAGCTTTTTTCTTTTTAAACCAGGACAAAACCAGAAGTTTAATAACATGTATACCTCCTTTATACAGGGTTGATTTGAAGGAAGACTGAGTCACTCCCTGAGATGACCAAAGCCATCACCTTAAATACGTCATCTTCTGCTAAAAACAGAAGAAAACCCTTGGGGAACTTGGGAAGCCAGTTACAGCCAGTTATCATGCAAAGCCCAGGAAACAAGCACATGATGGTTTGCAGATTTAAGTCAGAGCTTCTCCATTGACAAAACTCTGGGACCTTCATGGAATTTATTATTTTAGAAAAATCTAGATCAAGCGAAGGAGTTCCCTGTGACATTTCATCACAGCTTCCCTTGCTTTTATTATACCTCCCGAGAATTGAAGGTACAAATTGTCGTCTTGCAATTGATGCCATGCTAATCTCTATTGGCCTAAAATAGTGACTGGGCTTCCCTGGTAGCTCAGTTGGTAAAGAATCTGCCTGCAGTGCAGGAGACCTGGGTTCAGTATCTGGGTTGGGAAGATTACCTGGAGGAGGGCCTGGAGGCCCATTCCAATATTCTTGCCTGGAAAATCTCCGTGGACAGAGAAGCTGGGTGAGTTACTGTCCATGGGGTCGCAAAGAGTCAGACATGACTGAGCAACTAAGCACAGCACAACACAAAATAGTGAATACTGAGCGGGTAAAGGAAAAACCTCTCCCACTCGGAAATTGGTCTTCATTTTTTGGTGAGAATTACTGGTCTTCCTTCCAAAGCCAAAACCATAAATTTGTTCGTGTTTGACCTCAGTATATTTTCTCTTAACTCAGCTTTTAAACCTCTGCCTCCTGCTACCATTCACTTTCTAGTACATTTGAAATCTGTTCCTGGGGTTCAAGTGTCTGAGATCTGATTTAGTTCATTGATACATTAAAACACCCTTGAATCCAGCCAACGTATGTGGCCAGTTTTACTTGCTTTTCTCCCATACTGGTAATGGAATTTTTATGGCTATAAAATATCTGGGTCATGTGGCATTTTTATCTTCTCTTGTCTTGAGTTGGTGTAGTTTTACCAACGTGCCATTAAGGAATGGTTCCTTTACCATTATTATGCTGCCTGGGGCCTTGCCCACTTTGCACTGTAAGTCAGAACAAGAGACCCTCCAAGTATTTAATTTCCCTGACTAATATATACCCTTTATTTCTTCGCAACTGATGTCATAGCAGTTGGGGAATGTATTCTGGTTTCATCCCCCTTTCCTTGTCCCTTTCCTCTGCCTCCTCCTCATCAGTATTGAGTGGGCAACACATATATATGGGTTTCCCTGGTGGCTCAGCTGGGAAAAAAATCCATGTGCAATGTAGGAGACCTGGGTTTGATCCCTGGGTTGGGAAGATGCGCTGGAGAAGGAAAAGGCTACTCACTCCAGTATCCTGGCCTGGAGAATCCCCTGGAGTCAGAAAGAGTCAGACACGACTGAGCGACTTTCACTTCACTTCTATCATGCTTCACAAAAAAGAACTGGGAGTCTTCCCTTTTTATTCTCATCCCCATCTCCCTGCAGTTTTATTATGGTATTTTGCAATGACCTAATTTTTTTTGGCAGAATTAAACTGGAGCTGTGTGTTTCACAACCTGTGAACGACACCATTAGCAGTGATATACCAAAAGTGATTTAGCTGACATACTTTTAACAAACTCCTTTCAAAATATTCTTGGCAAGAATGTAAGACATTACTCACTACATAGAAACACGTAATTAAACAGATAATATGAGAACTTTAAGAAATGTCTTCCAGTCCCCCAGTGTTTATACTTCCTTCATTAAATAATTGTCCTTTTGTAATTTCAGTTTCTTTGAAACGTCACTGTTGTATGCAAGTAGCCACAAACCAGTAAAAAGCAAGCAAAGGAGTATGAAATAATACATGATAAGTTATATCAGATTTTAAAATGAGAATTGTCTTCTAATTTCTTACTATGATAGTGATTATAGTGCTCATGACCTAAAGACCGTCTCCTCAGTGCTCAGTTTTTCTCTGTGGAAGGTTATGCATTTCTCCTCTCAGGAGGTCAATTATATTTTAAAATTCTACTTCCAACTAAGGATGGAGTGAATTTTTGACTTAAAATATTTGCTACCATGATTAAATAAACAGGCATTATCCAAATGTCCATTTTCTCTCCCAAACTGAAAGGGTTAACTTATCAGAAACCAGGAAGGCGTCTTAAAAAATTGTGCAAGAAAAACAATCCCTGGACTCTCCCATCAGTGAGTCTCAATTCTGTGTGGTATAGATGTTGGGTGGGGGTTACTGTGAAGGCCGTTAGCTGAGTGAGTATATCTCAAGGGATGGGTTGAGGCATTTCAAAGTGTTCTCAGTTCAGTTCAGTTCAGTTGCTCACTCCTGTCCGACACTCTGCGACCCCATGAATAGCAGCACGCCAGGCCTCCCTGTTCATCACCAACTCCCGGAGTTCACTCAGACTCACGTCCATTGAGTCCGTGATGCCATCCAGCCATCTCATCCTCGGTCGTCCTCTTCTCCTCCTGCCCCCAATTACTCCCAGCATCAGAGCCTTTTCCAATGAGTCAACTCTTCACACGAGGTGGCCAAAGTACTGGAGTTGCAGCTTCAGCATCATTCCTTCCAAAGAACACCCAGGACTGATCTCCTTCAGAATGGACTGGTTGGATCTCCTTGCAGTCCAAGGGACTCTCAAGAGTCTTCTCCAACACCACAGTTCAAAAGCATCAACTCTTCGGCGCTCAGCCTTCTTCACAGTCCAACTCTCACATCCATACATGACCACAGGAAAAACCATAGCCGTGACTAGACGGACCTTAGTCGGCAAAGTAATGTCTCTGCTTTTGAAAATGCTATCTAGGTTGGACATAACTTTTCTTCCAAGGAGCAAATGTCTTTTAATTTCATGGCTGCAATCACCATCTGCAGTGATTTTGGAGCCCCAAAAATTAAAGTCTGACAGTGTTTCCACTGTTTCCCCATCTATTTCCCATGAAGTGATGGGACTGGATGCCATGATCTTCGTCTTCTGAATGTTGAGCTTTAAGCCAACTTTTTCTCATAACTTTTCTTCCAAGGAGTAAGCGTCTTCTAATTTCATGGCTGCAGTCACCATCAGCAGTGATTTTGGAGCCCCCAAAAATAAAGTCTGACCCTGTTTCCACTGTTTCCCCATCTATTTCCCATGAAGTGATGGGACCGGATGCCATGATCTTCGTTTTCTGAATGTTGAGCTTTAAGCCAACTTTTTCGCTCTCCTCTTTCACTTTCATCAAGAGGCTTTTTAGTTCCTCTTCACTTTCTGCCATAAGGGTGGTGTCATCTGCATATCTGAGGTTATTGATATTTCTCCTGGCAATTTTGATTCCAGCTTGTGATTCTTCCAGTCCAGCGTTTCTCATGATGTACTCTGCATATAAATGAATTATTAATACCTACATAAGCACCAGGGCTTCCCTGGTGGCTCAGACGGTAAAGCATCTGCCTGCAATGTGGGAGACCCGGGTTCAATCCCTGGGTCAGCCAGATCCCCTGGAGAAGGAAATGGCAATCGACTCCAGTACGCTTGCCCGGAGAATTCCATGGCTGGAGGAGCCTAGTGGGCTACAGTCCATGGGGTCACAAAGAGTCAGACACAACTGAGCAACTTCACTTTCACTTGCACATAAGCACCACTAAGGTCAAGCAATAGAACACTTCCAGCACACCAGAAGCACCTCCCCACACTTTTCTCTTCCTAATCACAACTTCTTCCCTCTCTTCAGAGGTAATCCTGACTTTTACAGTAATCACTTCTTTAAAAAAAAAAAAAACACCTTTTTTACTATTTCAGTATGTATCCTCAATATAGCTTAGTTTCTACATATTTGGGGATTATATGTAAATACAAAGAATGTATTCTTCTGTGTCTGTCTTTTTTCTTTGGAAGGAATGATGCTAAAGCTGAAACTCCAGTACTTTGGCCACCTCATGCGAAGAGTTGACTCATTGGAAAAGACTCTGATGCTGGGAGGGATTGGGGGCAGGAGGAGAAGGGGACGACTGAGGATGAGATGGCTGGATGGCATCATGGACTCGATGGACATGAGTCTGAGTGAACTCCGAGAGATGGTAATGAACAGCGAGGCCTGGTGTGCTGCGATTCATGGGGTCGCAGAGTCGGACACGACTGAGTGACTGAACTGAACTGATAGGACTATTGGATTATCCTATGAAATGTGAGACTTGAAAGCAAAGTTAATTTCATAGTGTTTAGGATAGGTAAGAGTTATCTTTAAACAGCCTGTAATTTGTGGATGCCTTATAGTTTTTCTTATAACCTCTTGTTACATCTAGAAAGCTAATCAGTAGAACTGGGGGACAGAGAACCATCTAAAACAGGAAAGTAAGATATTTCACCATTTTTTTTTAAACCAGTTCCAAGTCACTTTCTCTTCTCACTCTGAAATCAGATGGATGATATACTCGTGATGGCTTACAATTAGATTCAGCGGTGTTTTCGTTTTCTTAATCATACACGTTGGAGAAGACTGTTGAGAGTCCCTTGGACAAGGAGATCCAACCAGTCCATTCTAAAGGAAATCGGTCCTGAATACTCATTGGAAGGACTGATGCTGAAGCTGAAACTCCAATACTTTGGCCACCCGATGTGAAGAACTGCCTCCTTGGAAAAGACCCTGATGCTGGGAGAGATTGAAGGCAGGAGGAGAAGGAGAAGACAGAGGATGAGATAGTTGGATGGCATCACTGACTCAATGGACATGAGTTTGCGTAAACCGTGGGAGTTGGTGATGGACAGGGAGGCCTGTAGTGCCGCAGTCCATGGGGTCACAATAAGTTGGACACGATTGAGCAACTGAAGTGAACTGAACTGAATCATACATGAACCATGGCATGTCTTGCAAATCAGCAGTGTCTGTGGGATTCTCTAGGTCAGAATACTGGAGTTGGTAGCCGTTCCTTTCTCCAGGGGATCTTCCCAACCCAGGGGTTGAACCCAGGTCATAGATTCAGTGAAATCCTCTACTTTTTATAATGTGAAATAGAACAAATAATGTGATTTAGAACAAAGCAAACCATTTTTAGTTCTTTACAAACGTTAGATCAATATTTAACTTGATCACTTTTTTTTTTTTAATCTTTTGCCGTACCACACGACATATGGGATCTTAGTTCATAGACCAGGGATTGAACCTGTGCCCCTGTTAGAGAAATTAAATGAATAGTCCGGTTTAGGCATCGGAGCCAAAGCAGAGCAGGCCTCTGACCTTGCTTCTAACTGGCCTGGACACTGGGAGTGAAGGCCTGCTGTGAGTGCGAGGCTTGCAGCACCACAGATAAGATAGTGGAGGAATTTGAGATTGTTGAGACCCTGGAGGGGGCCAGGCCAACCAAGCCCCAGGCTTAACTACATTCTAGGTTTTACACAACAAAACAAACAGCATTAACATGAAACCAGAGTTGCAATTCGTCACAGATTGATGAAGATCTCAGTTTGTGACCCTCCTGGGATTATAAGTGGAAATGAACTGCAGTCTTTGAAGTCTCACCCGTGGAGGGGGTGCACTGCCTGGGACCTTTTCCCAACTGGGACTCCAGATGTGCTGTGACGAGGGACTTACCATGCCTAAGTCTGGATGTTGGTCAGAATACGATTTGGTGATGTATTCTTTGTTCTGTTTCTCTTTTCTTTTAATGAAAGTATGTTGAAAGTAAACTAGATAATTCTCTAATAAGTATTTGTATTCAGTTCAATTCAGTAGCTCAGTCGTGTCCAACTCTGTGACACAATGGACTGCATCATGCCAGGCCTCTCTGTCCATCACCAATTCCCAGAGCTTGCTCAAACTCATGTCCATTGAGTTGGTGATGCCATCCAGCCATCTCATTCTCTGTTACCCCTTCTCCTGCCTTCAATCTTTCCCAGCATCAGGGTCTTTTCCAATGAGTCAGTTCTTCGCATTGGGTGGCCAAAGTATTAGAGTTTCAACTTCCACATCAGTCCTTCCAATGAATATTCAGGATTGATTTCCTTTAGAATTGACTGGGTGGATCTCCTTGCAGTCCAAGGGACTCTCAGAGTCTTCTCCAACATCACAGTTCAAAAGCATCAGTTCTTCAGTGCTCAGCTTTCTTTATAGTCCAACTCTCACATCCGTACATGACTACTGGAAAAACCATAGCTTTGACTAGACGGACCTTTCTTGGCAGAGTAATGTCTCTGCTTTTTAATATGCTATCTAGATTGGTCATAAGCTTTTCTTTCAAGGAGCAAGCATCTTTTAATTTCATGGCTGTAGTCACCATCTGCAGTGATTTTGGAGCAACCCTCCCCCCCCAAAAAAAAAAAAATTCTCTCACTGTTTCCATTGTTTCCCCATCTATTTGCCATGAAGTAATGGGACTGGATGCCATGATCTTCATTTTCTGAATGTTGAGTTTTAAGCCAACTTTTCTACTCTCCTCTTTCACTTTTATTAAGAGGCTCTTTATTTCTTCTTTGCTTTCTACCATAAGGGCGGTGTCATCTGCGTATCTGAGGTTATTCATATTTCTCCTGACAATCTTGGTTCCAGCTAGTGCTTCATCCAATCTGTCATTTCTCATGGTGTACTCTGCATATAAGTTGAATAAGCAGGGTGACAATATTCAGCCTTGACCTACTCCTTTCCCTATTTGGAACCAGTCTGTTGTTCCATGTCCAGTTCTAACTGTTTCTTCTTGACATGCATACAGATTTCTCAGAAGGCAGGTAAGGTAGTCTGCTATTCCCATCTCTTGAAGAATTTTCCACAGTTCATTTTGATCCACACAGTCAAAGGCTTTGACATACTCAATAAAGCAAAAGTAGATGTTTTTCTGAAACTCTTTTGCTTTTTCGATGATCCAACAGATGTTGGCAATTTGATCTCTGGTTCCTCTGCCTTTTCTAAATCCATCTTGAACATCTGGAAGTTCATGGTTCACATACTGTTGAAGCCTGGCTTGGAGAATTTTGAGCATTACTTTGCTAACGTGTGAGGTACGTGCAATTGTGCCGTAGCATGAGCATTCTTTGGCATTGCCTTTCTTTGGGATTGGAATGAAAACTGACCTTTTCCAGTCCTGTGGCCACTGCTGAGTTTTCCGAATTTGCTGGCATATTGAGTGCAGCACTCTCACAGCATCATCTTTCAGGATTTGAATTAGCTCAACTGGAATTCCATCACCTCCACTAGCTTTGTAGTGGTCGACTTGACCTCACATTCCAGGATGTCTAGCTCTAGGTGGGTGATAACACCATCATGGATATCGCAGTCATGATCTTTTTGTATACTTTTTCTCTGTATTCTTGCCACCACTTCTTAACATCTTCTGCTTTTGTTAGGTCCATACTGTTTCTGTTCTTTATTGTGCCCATCTTTGCATGAAATCTTCCCTTGATATCTTTTAATTTTCTTGAAAGATCTCTAGTCTTTTCCATTCTATTGCATTGATCACTAAGGAAGGCTTTCTTATCTCTCCTCACTATTCTTTGAAACTCTGCATTCAAATGGGTATTTCTTTTCTTTTCTCCTTTGCCTTTAGCTTCTTTTCTTTTCTCAGCTATTTGTAAGGCCTTCTCACACAACCATTTTGCCTTTTTGCATTCCCATTTCTTGGGGATGGTCTTGATCACTGCCTTCTGTACAATATCATGAAGCTCCATCCATAGTTCTTCAGGCACTCTGTCTGTCAGATCTAATCCCTTGAATCTATTTGTCACTTCCAATGTATAATCGTAAGGGATTTGATTTAGGTCATGCCTGAATGGTCTAGTGGTTTTCCTACTTTCTTCAATTTAAGTCTGAATTTGGCAATAAGGAGTTCATGATCTGAGCCACAGTCAGCTCCTGATCTTGTTTTTGTTGACTGTGTAGAGCTTCTCCATCTTTGGCTGCCAAGAATATAATCAATCTGATTTCAGTATTGACCATCTGGTGATGTCCATGTGTAGAGTCTTCTCTTGGGTTGTTGGAAGAGGGTGTTTGCTATGACCAGTGCGTTCTCTTGGCAAAACTCTGTTAGCCTCTGCCCTGTTTCATTTTGTATTCCAAGGCCAAATTTGCTTGTTACTCCAGATATCTCTTGACTTCCTACTTTTCCATTCCAGTCTCCTATAATGAAAATGACATCTTTTTTTTGGTGTTTATTCTAGAAGGTCTTTTAGATCTTCTTAGAACTGTTCAACTTCAACTTCTTCAGCATTAGTAGTTGGGGCATAGACTTGGATTACTGTGATATTGAATGGTTTGCCTTGGAAACAAACAGGGATCATTCTGCCATTTTTAAGATTGCACCCAAGAACTGCATTTCGGAACTATACCCTGCATATAAGTTAAATAAGCAGGGTGACAATATACAGCCTTGACGTACTCCTATTTTCTATTTGGAACCAGTCTGTTGTTCCATGTCCGGTTCTAGCTGTTGCCTCCCAACTTGCATATAGGTTTCTCAAGAGGCAGGTCAGGTGGTCTGGTATTCCCATCTCTTTTGTATTATTTATTTTTATATAATGAGTGGCTTATTTTGTCAACAAATCCTTTGAACTGAGATGAAAGTCAAAACTTTAGGCAAAACAGTGCCCTGCATTGAAAACATGAAGTCATAACCACCAGAATGCCAGGGAAGTCCTGGGTGCTGAATTTCACTGAGGTCACTGTTATGCGGGATCCATCTCAAATTTCTTATGGAAACTGACATGATTTTTTTATTCATCTTTTCAGTAAACTCTTAAGCAATCAAAGTAATCCATTCAAAATATGCATCAGATCATTCACTCTCAAACTCAAACCTTCTGTATTTCTTGGTTTCCTATTCCTGTAAGAATGAATTTTTCATAAAATTATTTGGCTAACAATCACCACCCCGTTGAGAAAAAAGGTTCTCTTCTTTGGGCATGTGGGCCAGACTCTTGCAAGAATTGTGAGAAAGAGGGGCAAAAAATGAAATGGTATTTGAAAGAATTTGTACCTGAAAGTGAACTTGTGATATGAAAAATGGGTGATTCGTGGGTACAGGGGCCTCACATGCTTTCAAACTGACTTAGGGGTGGCCGTGTGCTTAGAGAGATCTGTTTCAGTGGTGACTTCCAGGTAAGGGACTGTCCTGATCTGGCATTTCTTGGTGACTTGGGAGCTGTGACAGACATCTCAGTCTCATAAATCAGATGGAAACTGGAAAAATGCCAGTTTCGTTTGAAACACCTTTTTCTCAGAACGTGCGTACATCCTTGGGCGTGTCTCTTTTGTGACCCCATGGACTGTAGCCTCCCAGGCTTCCCTGTCGATGGAATTTCCCATGCAAGAACACTGGAGTGGGTTGCGTTTTCTTCTCCAGGAGATCTTTTCCCCCCAGTATCAAGACACATGCAAGTAGAAGGGGTTTGTAGAAGAAAAATAAAAAGCAAAAAGAAAAACACATGAACCAGGATACTGAAGAAACTGATTCATGAAGGAAGATAAAACCAACTAAATATGTATCTTTCACGGTAACTATACAATCTTGAAGTGACAAAGACAGGAAAGAATCATTTAATGTCATTGACCCAGGAGGAGAGGAAGAAAAACAGTGAAATTCAGAAAAGAGAAATGTACTCCAAGTGTCCAGGGAGCAATCCAGGCAATGAACTCCGTCTGATCACACCAGTCTTGCCACGGAAGATTCAGTGCCTAATGGATTTAATCCTATTGGTGAGAATGGGATAAATGCTTTTATGCTGAGATGTGGTTGTTCTCTGCTCACTGCGGGACTGTGCCAGTAAATTTACTAAACCAGCCGTGAAGATCAGTCTGCTCCACCAGCCTAGAAGAACATATTCTCTTCAAGAATATGTATTACCAGTTTGAATCTTCTTTCCCTGCTGTGCTGGTTGATTGTGGATATCTGTGTAGGAATCTAGACTTGGAGTAGGAAATAGCAAAAAGCACAAGGTGGACAAAGATATTTTATCTATATATCTGGAACATTAGTTCTTGAATCTGTAGCTAGACCCATTCCTCCCCTATACTTCCCAAGGAGAAAACTTATGAAGAGAACTCTCATTCAAAAAAATACACATGCCCCAGTGGTCATAGAAGCATTATTTACAATAATCAAGATATGGAAGCCACCAAAGTATTCATGGGGAGATAAATAGATAAAGAATGATGTGGTACATATATACAATGGAATATTACTCAACCACAAAAAGAATGAAAAAGAGTGCCATTTGCAGTAACATATATGGACGCAGAGATGATCATATTAAGTGAAGTCAGAGAAAGACAAATATCATATGATATCACTTAAACGTGGGAGTCTAAAAAAATGATACAAATGAATTTACCTAGGAAACATAAACAGACTAACAGATACAGTAAACAAATTTATGGTTACCAAAGAGAGAAGGGAAGGAAGGGATAAATTAGGAGTTTGGCATTAACAGAATCACACTACTATGTGTAAAATAGATAAAGAACAAGGTCCTCTTGTATAGCACAGAGAACCATGTTCAGTATCTTGAATCTGTAATGGAAAAGAATCTTAAACAGGAGATAGATATATATATTCAGTTGTATATAATATGTGTCAATTATTATAAATATCATCTAATAGAATACATACAATAATGTATAATATATTATTATATAGAATAATAATAATTATATATATTATGTAAATAACTGAGTCATTTTGCTGTATACCAGAAACTGACGCAATGTAAATCAACTATAATTCAATAAAAATAAATAAATTCATCAGAAAATAAAGAATTTCTGTCAAGGATCACTCCTTTGTCTAAAAAATTTGAAAAATTAAAGTACTTTGAACCATTTGAACTGCTTCAAGGCAGTTTCCTATTTTAAAAATTGATATTACATTATAGAGCCACACTTAGAAGGTCATTCTGATAATATTTACATGAATACTAATGATAAGTGATTTTAAAAATTATTTTTATTGAAGGATAATTGCTTTACAGAATTTTCTTGTTTTCTGTCAAACCTCAACATGAATCAGCCATAAGTATACATATGTCCCCTCCCTTTTGAACCTGCCTCCCATCTCCCTCCCCATTCCATCCCTCTAGGTTGATACAGAGACCCTGTTTGAATTTCCTGAGCCATACAGCAAATTCCCATTGGCTGTTTTACATATGGTAATGTAAGTTTCCATGTCACTCTTTCCATACATCTCACCCTCTCCTCTCGACTTCCCATGTCCATAAGTCTATTTTCTATGTCTGTTTCTCCATTGTTGCCTGTAAATAAATTCTTCAGTACCATTTTTCTAGATTCCATATATATTGAAGGATAATTGCTTTACAGAATTTTCTTGTTTTCTGTCAAACCTCAACATGAATCAGCCATAAGTATACATATGTCCCCTCCCTTTTGAACCTGCCTCCCATCTCCCTCCCCATTCCATCCCTCTAGGTTGATACAGAGACCCTGTTTGAATTTCCTGAGCCATACAGCAAATTCCCATTGGCTGTTTTACATATGGTAATGTAAGTTTCCATGTCACTCTTTCCATACATCTCACCCTCTCCTCTCGACTTCCCATGTCCATAAGTCTATTTTCTATGTCTGTTTCTCCATTGTTGCCTGTAAATAAATTCTTCAGTACCATTTTTCTAGATTCCATATATATGTATTAGAATACGAAATTTATCTTTCTCTTTCTGACTTGCTTCACTCTGTAGAATAGGTTCTAGGTTCATCTGCCTCATTCAGTTCAGTTCAGTCGCTCAGTCGTGTCCAACTCTTTGCGACCCCATGAATCACAGCACGCCAGGCCTCCCTGTTCATCACCATCTCCTGGAGCCCACTCAGACTCACGTCCATCGAGTCTGTGATGCCATCCAGCCATCTCATCCTCTGTCGTCCCCTTCTTCTCCTGCCCCCAATCCCTCCCAGCATCAGAGTCTTTTCCAATGAGTCAACTCTTCGCATGAGGTGGCCAAAGTACTGGAGTTTCAGCTTTAGCATCATTCCTTCCAAAGAAATCCCAGGGTTGATCTCCTNTCGTCCCCTTCTTCTCCTGCCCCCAATCCCTCCCAGCATCAGAGTCTTTTCCAATGAGTCAACTCTTCGCATGAGGTGGCCAAAGTACTGGAGTTTCAGCTTTAGCATCATTCCTTCCAAAGAAATCCCAGGGCTGATCTCCTTTAGGATGGACTGGTTGGATCTCCTTGCAGTCCAAGGGACTCTCAAGAGTCTTCTCCAACACCATGTATTCCTCTTTATGGCTGAGTCATATTCCATTGTGTATATGTACTACAACTTTTTTATCCATCCATCTGTCCATGGATATCTAGGTTGCTTCCATGTTCTAACTATTGTAAATAGTGCTGAAGTGAACACTGGGGTACATGTGTCTTTTCAATTTTGGTTTCCTCAGGGTATATGCCTAGGAGTGGGACTGCTGGGTCGTATGGTGGTTTTATTCCTAGTGTTTTAAGGAACCTCCATAACGTCTTCCATAGTGGCTGTATCCATTTACATTCCCACCAACAGTGCAAGAGTGTTTCCTTTTCTCCACACCCTCTCCAGCATTTATTGTTTGTAGACTTTTTGATGATGGCCATTCTGACCCGTGTAAGGTGATATCTCATTGTGGTTTTGGTTTGCGTTTCTCTAATAATGAACAATGTTAAGCATCTTTTCGTGTGTTTGTTAGCCATCTGTATGTCTTCTTTGAAGAAATGTCTGTTTAGGTCATTTTCCCCACTTTTTGATTGGGTTGTTTGTTTTTCTGGTATGGAGTTGTATGAGCTGCTTGTATATTTTGAAATTAATCCTTTGTCAGTTGTTTCATTTGTATTATTTTCTCCCATTCTGAGGGTTGTTTTTTCACCTTACTTATAGTTTCCTTTGCTGTGGTTTTTGTAGCTATTTTCCCTTTTAGGTGTAATTCTAGAGCCATCATTATTAATATATTTAAAGTAAGATATATTTGTCTTCATAAGAGTGTAGCTGATCATTAAAAAATGAAAATAGGGTTGAGAAGACACAGTTCATCATTCATTCAACCACTCTTGCAACTCTGTGTATGTTGCCTCAGATGTATTTTCTTGCATTCCTTTTATTTGTCTTAAAGCAAATACGTTTACCCCAGAATCTTGTTGTTATTGTTTAGTCACTAAGTCATGTCTATTTTGCGACCCCATGGATTCTACCCCACCAGGCTCCTCTGTCCTGGGATTCTCCAGGCAAGAATACTGGAGTGGGTTGCAATGCCCTCCTCCAGGGGATCTTCCGCACTCAGGGATCGAACCCTCATCACTTTTGTCTCCTGCATTGGCAGGCAGGTTCTTTACAACTAACGCCACCTCGGAAGCCCTGCAAAAATGCAGCCTGTTGCCACTTTGATTTTAACTCATGGAGACTGATTTTGGACTTCTGACTTTCAGCACTGTGAGATGGCTAGTTCATGTTATTTTTTCTTAAGCCACTGAGGTTGTGGTAATTTATTACAGCAGCAGCAGGAAACTAATACTGACCAGCATTTCTGTCACCTTGAAGGTATGATTTTTCCTTCTAGTTGCTTTTTGTCATAACCCTTTGCATTGATTAAAATAGTTTTCCTTTGTGCAAACCACCTGTTGAATAGAGGAAATTGAGATAGTGAGAGCTGTCCAGCCTGGCAGTGTACACCAAGGTGGGTGTGCAGTCTTAATGGGAATGTGATTCTGGACAAAACTGGGCATCTGTCCAAATACAAATCCTTCCCTATTTGCAGGTTTGCAAATGTAATTTCTGAGATCTCTGGATTGATTCTCTTTTCAGTGATAACTTTTACTCTAGTTGATACTACTGTGTTGCTGTGTATGTATGCTCTGCATGCCTGACTCTTTGTGACCCCATGAACTATAGCTCGCCAGGCTCCTCTGTGCCTTGAATTTCCCAGGAAAAAATACTGGAGTGGGTTGCCATTTCCTCCTGCAGGGGATCTTCCTGACCCAGGGATTGAACTCCAGTCTCCTGTGTTTCCTACTTTGGCAGGTGGATTCTTTACCACTGAGCCACCTGGGAAGCCTGGTTGATATTACTACATAAATATTATTTAAAATCTGTATTTTTAATTTGGCATTTAATGAGTATTTTCCAACTTATTTCATGGTCTTTAGATCCATCTCTGACTACCTTGGGAGGAATTAATACACCTTTAAAATTTTTATTTATTTACTTATGGCGATGGTGGGTCTTTGCTGCTGCACACAGGCTTTCTCTAATTGTGGTGCACGGACTTCTCATCACGGTTGCTTCTCTTGTTGCAGAGCACGGACCCTAGGAGTGCAGGCTCCAGTAGTTGTGGTGCATGGGCTTAGTTGCTCCCTGGCATGTGAGATCTTCCGGACTAGAGATTGAACCCCATGCCCCCTCTGCTGGCAGGCAGATTCTTGACCACTGGACCACCAGGGAAGCCCTTAATACATTTTTGTTGTGGGAAACCAACAAAATTAATTTTGCATTTGGTTCTTGGTATCTATCTCTCATTTTTTTTCATTTTCAAAGTGACTAATTATTTGAACACTATCTATTAAGTCATGTATTCTTTTCTTATTCCTTGTAAATGCTGTTGTGACCTTTAATACACATTATATACCTGTATTAGTTGAGATAGGCCAGGCTATGGCATTATAGCACTGTAAGCTTTAGGAAATCATTAGCATAGCATTATAAACATGTGTTTGCCACACCCAGCTCACTCTGAGGTTGGTCATGGGATCCTCCTCTATCTTAAAGTTATGCTATCTGGAAGAGATGAAGAGATGGCCCTCAAGGTGGATGCTATAGGTCAGAAATGGGATGAGGAATTAGACATGAGTTTAAGTGCTGAATCTAGGTGTGTCTTATGTGACTTCCACCACCCTTCATAGGCAAAACTCAGCTGCATGTTTCCAATCTAATTTTGGAGAATGTTAGGAGATTTATTCATCCTGTATGTATATGGAGAAAAGAAGCTTTGGTGAGCATATAGCAGTATCTCAACCCTAGACCAACACATGCATGGTTCTGATCCTAGATGCTCCATTTTGTTCCAAAGAACTATTTATCTATTCTTATTTTAGCACAGTTCTCTTTTAATGACTATTATTACATTTTTCCAGTACATTTTGACATAGAGTAGGAAAAAATCTTTTCTCTAGTGTCTTTTTCCCCCTAAATATTCTTAGCTTTTCTTATGCAAATAAATTTATTTAATAAAATGATGAAGATATTCTCAACACAAACATACACACAATCTCATTGGCATTTTGATTAGAAATGTATTACATTCATATTTTCATTTTGAGGAGAAACATCAATATCTATATATTATTCATTCTTTCCTTCAGTTGCTGATATTTTGAAAACAAAACAAAAATACCTGCAATTTTAATCCAAAGTCCCTTTGAAAGAATTTGTAGGACAGTTATCCTGTGATAACATTATTTAATGGAGTAGAAAGAAATCAAACGTGGAAATCTGTGTGAACAAATCACACAGTTCACCAGGCCGTTGTGCATTTGAAGAATCAGTGGGGACAGATTATGACTTGTCAATCAATCCTGCAAGGGTCTCTCCTTCATGGTAAATCGTGCCCAGGGACCCTTGGTTCAATGGCTGTCCAACACATGGCAGAGCTTGCTGCCTGCCATGGTTTGGCCCATTTTCAAATGTTTTTTAAAATTGCTCATCTTGTTTTCAGATTCCTAAACTGCAATCCAGGACAAACTGATAGATCTGAGAGCATGAGGATATGCTTTCTTTCCCTCAAAACCTCATCCCCACTATGTGCAAGACAGGCGCATGGCAATGTATCTAGTTCGCCCTTGACTCTTATGAAAGGAAACTACAGTTGTTCAAATATTCCACTGATATTCATAGCAACTAAGCCTTTTCATGCATCTTACTGAAATCATTTTTAAATTTCTCTGCCACTCCAATGATCACACATGCTTCTTTAATATAGATGAAGTCTTCTTCAATGACTAATTAAGCTTCTGTCTAATTAATAATGATAACAACAAAGCTACCCTTGATTAAGTGTGTGTTATGTGTCAACACCATTCTCATTGTTTTATTTGCATCAATGTATTTCATCCTCAGATCCACGTGTGAAGTAGGCACTATTATTTTTGTCATTTTTCAGGGGTGGAAACTGGGACAGAGAGAGTAACTTTGAAGGTCTCTCAAACTGCAACCCAGAGCCAATGTTCAGTTTCCAGTCCTCAGGCTCTGTTCCCACGCTCCTTCCACTCATGGAATGACTTTCCCTTTCAGTTCTCTTTGGGTAGCTTACACAGAAATTCAGTTATTCTTTCTTCTTGCTATTAACTATCTCATTATAAATGTTTAGAGACTGGAGAAAGCCTTGATCTTTTCCACAATCTCCTGGAACATTCCCATCTTTGATAAATACAGAAAGTCATTTGAATCAATGAAGGGAACCCAACTTAGAGCTTGCAGCCAAGCCTTGTGGTGCCCAGCTTAGGCTGTTTCTCTTAGGCTACTTGGACCATGGAGGGTAGCCAAGGAAGGTACTTCTCTGTGATGGTCAAAGTGAAATAGACAAAGTCCAGTCATAACACCCTACTTCAGGCTTGCATATGTTACACCTGCTCACTTCCCATTGGCCAAAGCAAGTCACATGGCAGAGCCCAAAGGCAAGCGATGAGGAAGTGACCGCCATCCTCATGAGGCTAAACGCATTCATGTGCATGTGTGCGTGCTCAGTCATGTCTGACTCTTTGTGACCCTGTTGACTGCAGCCCACCAGGCTTCTCTGACCATGGGATTTTCCTGGCAAAAATACTGGGGTGGGTTTCTTTTTCATCTTCCAGAGAATTTTCCCAACCCAGGGATCAAACCTGCGTCTCCTGCATCTCCTGCATTGCAGGCAGATTCTTCACCACTGAGCCTCTAGGGGAGCTCCTAAAGGAATTCATGTAGCCATATTCAAAGATCAGTAAGGTGCAAAATATGCTTCTTCTCTAGAAAGAGTGAGATATTATTTATAAATGATAATTTCACCTACCATATATTCATTTCGGGAACAATGCCAATACTATCCTTGGAATTTAAAAAACACAGACAAATTTCCCTAAGCTAAAAATTTTGGAGTATTGCTAAGACAAAATAAATATGAGCACAAACACAAAACTCAAGCTAGTTCCTGAATCACCAAAAACAAAATCCAACAAGATGCCAGTTTTCACAGTTCAGTATAATGGTTCACACAGAGGGAAAAAAATGTAGAACTACATAACATGAAATAAAAGTATTTTTGTTGTTTCTAATAAGGAGCGTCTCTGCCAACTCTTTGTAGAAGTCGTTTTTCAGAAATTTTATTTGATGGGAGCTCATAAAAGCATACTTTTCAAAGTTTCTTTACTTTCCTTTAGGATACATTATTCCAGAAGCTTTCTTAAAACAGTAACAATAATTTCAAACTTAAAAATATTAAATTGTTCATGATTCTCTTAAAGAGAGGGGATAAACATCAGTTACAGCCTTCCATTATTCTGTTGTTAAGATAGCACTTCTAAATACATAAGGAGCAGAAAATGTCTTTCTCAGAGAGTAAGGGAAAACACTAATAGAATTTTTTTTAAGCTGCATAAACCTGTTTCTCCAGAAAAACCTTTCCTGTGAGTTTGCAAGGTGATAGGTTTGAGAAAGTGCATGAATGATGTGTTTTGCTTTTCCTCTTCACAGAAAGTAAATGGATATGAAATAATGTCTAGGTGACACTATCAGAGGAACCAGGTGAAAATTCTCAGCTGAATGTACTAATTGGAATCCACTAGTACTCTTGCCTGGAAAATCCCATGGGCGGAGGAACCTGGTAGGCTGCAGTCCCTGGGGTCACAAAGAGTCGGACACTTACTGAGCAGCTTCACTTTCACGCATTGGAGAAGGAAATGGCAACCCACTCCAGTGTTCTTGCCTGGAGAATCCCAGGGATGGGGGAGCCTGGTGGGCTTCCGTGTATGGGGTCACACAGAGTCGGACACGACTGAAGCAACTTAGCAGCAGCAGCAGCAGCAGCAGAAGTTTACTAAATTCTTACCAAGGTTTATGATCTTACTGTGATTCCACAGGGAGAAAACCTCAGAAAATATTATATAGCAAGTCTGGGGCATTTTATTACCTTCTTCTCAAACTTTGGTTTAAAACATTGACTCCATTGTATATAGGTCAATGGCAGAAATTCAAAGATGGTAGATGTTATCTTTTGTTAGTGTGGATGGTTAGTTTTCTCATATCAAAGAAAAAATATTATTTTGGAAAGCATTCCTTTGAAAATGACCCTTACTTGCATGCACATAAAGGAAGTAAAGTTTTTTTAAAAAAAAAAAAACCTGAAGTTTTAAAAATGTCTGAAAATTTTGGTGAGTAAGACAGATTACTTCCTCATAAATACTTCTCTTATCCAGGAAGATACTCATCTTGGTAAGTTAGCAGTTCTTTGGATGGAAAATTCTAACTGAGGAAGAAAGGTATCTAAAAGTGGGAAAGTGGGGGATTCCCTGGTGGTCTAGTGGTTAAGAATTTGCCTGCCAGTGCAGGGGACATGAGTTTGATCTCTGGTCCCAGAAGATCCCACACGCCGTGGAGCAACTAGCGTTGTGTGCCACAGCTATTGAGCCTGTGCTCTAGAGCTCCAGACCTGCACCTGCCGAGCCCACACTCTAAAGCCCGTGCTCCACAATGAGCGAAGCCACTGCAAGGAGAAGCCTGCACGCTGCAGTGAGGAGGAGCCCCCGCTCACTGCAACTAGGGAACAGAGTCCGAGCAGCAATGAAGACCCAGCCAATAAATAAATCAATGCCTTTTTTTTTTTTTTAAGTGGGAAAGTGAGTTTAAAGACTTTGCACATAAGTCAATAAGAGACTTCTAGCAAGATGACTATAATGTTTTCTTTGAGCATTTGGGTTTGTCTCAAAAGAGACTAGTTTTGAACTTTCCTTGTATGAAAATTTCTAAATGAAACAATGTAAAGAAAGGATAGAAATAGTTGAACCTAGACCCGGGTGGTGATGAATTTTATCACTTGTGCTGAACTTGACCAATTGGTTAATGTCTGTCTAGCAACATTTTGAAATTGAGTCTGTTATAGAATTCCTGCTCAACTAGAAAAAGTACCAATATCAGCTATAAATTCCGGTCTACATTAACATCTCCTGTAAAGGGCCAGATACTAAAATTTGAGGCTTTGTGAGCCATATGGTCCTCCTGGCAGCTGTTCAGCCCCTGAATTCTAGTGGGAAAGCAACTGCAGTCAACGTAGGAATCATGAATTCAACGTGGCCATCTTTCCCATAAAATTTTATTTGTAGACATTTAAATTTGAATGATATGTAAGTCTCATATGTCATGAAATATTGCTCTTCTTTTGATTGTTTTCAACAATTAAAAATGTAATTTTTTTGAGTTTATAAGCTGTTAAAAAATGGGTGGCTGACAAGGACATGCTGTATAGCACAGGGAACTATACCAAATATTTTGTAATAATCTATAACGGAAGAAGAATCTGAAAAAGAGCATATCTGTTTGTGTGTGTGTATAACAGAATCATTGTGCTGTACATCTGGAAGTAACACACCATGGTAAAGCAACCATGCTTTTATAAAATAAAAAACTGAGATTGATATTGACATGTACACACTGCTGTATTTAAAGTGCATAACCAATAAGGACCTACTGTATAGCACAGGGAACTCTGCTTAATGTTATGTGGCAGCCTGGATGGGAGAAGAGTTTGGGGAAAACAGATACATGTATATGTATGGCAGAGTTACTTTGTTGTCCACCTGAAACTATCACAACATTGTCAGTCAGCTATACTATACAAGATAAAAAGTTAAAAAACACCAAATGGTCAGTAGATTTGACCCATCCACTTATAACTGGCAACCCCTGATATAAAGGTTATAAATTGGAAGGGAAACCAACTGGACTTGAGTCAAGCAGTAACATCCTTTAACTGAACATACAGAATAACTATCACGTGTAAATATGGGATGACAGAGCTAATTTCTTCATTATATTAAGAACTCTAAGAAATCAATAAGAAAACTGCTAACAATTCAATATAAAAAGAGTCAGATGTCTGGAACAGAAAATTTACCATGAGGCTCTACAAGTGGCTTCAAGCATTAAATAGGTACCCTGCCTTACTCAGAAAAGGAGTGTAAATTTTCATCCAACAGATTTGTAAGGATCAAAATTCTTTTTAAAATTTTTTATTTATTCATTTTTGGCTGTACTGGTCTTCTTTGCTATGAGGGCTTTCTCTAGTTGCTGCAGGCAGGATCACCTCTTCATTGTGGCGCTTGGGCTTCTCACTGCGTTGACTTATCTTGCCGCAGAACATTGGCTCTAGGGTGCTCGGGCTTCAGTAGTTGTGGGCTGCGGGCTTAAGAGTCGCAACCCCCAGCCTCCAAGCACAGGCTCAGTAGCTGTGGTCCACAGGCTTAGTTGCTCTCTGGCATTTGGGATCTTCCCAGGCCAGGCTTTGATCTCGTGTCTCCTGCATTGGCAGGTGGATTCTTTACTACGGAACCATCAGGGATGCCCAGGATTAAGATTCTTAACAAAGAGTATTGGCAGGGATGTGAAAAGAAAACTCTCTCCACATTTTTCTTGGGAATTGAAACTGGTACAATCAGGTTGAAAGACAATTATTTGACCTCCCTCAGTATTTGTCAAAGAAGCATCCTTGTTTACCCAGAAATTCCATTTTTAGGGACATAACCTATAGCCTTGGCCTCTGAAGTTTCTATAAAGGACACTTATGTAGCATCATTTACACTTTCAAAGGCTGGGAGTAGGTGAATGCTTATCAAAAAACATCTGTTTCCATAAATGATGGTCTGCTTTAAAATAAGAGTAGTGTGTGCTGAAAGGGGAAAGCATCAGTGTATAAATCGACCAGTCTGAATCAATCTCCCAGGTATATTATTAAGTGAAAAAATAATAGCAGAAGGAATGAGAGAAAGCTATCATTTATGTTAATAATGAGCTAGAAATAGAAGCTGCATCTGAAGACTGGCAAAAGAGAAAGGGATTTTATTTTTCTCCTTTGTAGCTTTATGACAATCTGAATTTCTTGCTGTGTGCTCCTTCAGTCAAAACTTGAAAAAAACAGGGATAAATTGTTATCAGCAAATTATTTGTCTCCCTTCCAGTTACAACAGAGTGTGATTTAAAACTTCTAACCTTTAAACCATGTCTAACTGAAGCTATAATGAGAAAATTGTTTTTCACATTGAACAAAAGCTATTGAGTTTCAAAAATGAAATGTTTATTTATAAAATAGAAAATGTGTAAGAGTGGTCTGTTGAACCAATAATGAGAAAAAGATAAAACAAAGACAGCTGCCTTTTTATTTTTCTCCTTTGGGCTCTTGAATCAGGAGACATTATTAAATGAAAACACCTAGAATGTTGTTATAAGTGTCTTAAAGCTGACATAGTTTTTCCCCAACTTTGCACTTGACTGATTCTTTCTCGTCTTCCACTCTGACCTTGATTCCCTTTCAGAGGCAGCTGTCTCACTACTCTCTACAACAGGCACATGCCCAGACTGGTCATTTCCTACTATATTATCGCATTTTATTTTTATCACCAGTTACCCTACTTTCTTGTTTACGGCTCTTTTCCCTCCAGAATGTAACTTCCATGAAAGCAAGTACTTCACCTGTGTCTACCATGCTTAGAATGAGGACTACTAGCAGCACTAAAAATAACATATTTCAAATTTAGTTTTTAAAACAAGAATGAGACACCTGTCAGAAGGGCTATCATACAAAGGTCTACAAATGACAAATTTGTGGGTGAGGCTGTGGAGAAAAGGGCACCCTTTTGGATTGTTGGAAGGAATGTAAATCAGTGCAGCCACTCTGGAAAATAGTATAGAGATTCCTTAAAAAGCTAAAAACAGAGATGCCATATAATCCAGCAGTTCCACTCCTGGGTATATATCTGGAAAAAAAATACGAATTAGAAAAGATACATGTACCCCGGTTTTCATAGCATCACTGTTTACAATAACCGAGACACAGAAGCAACCTAAGTGCCCACTAATAGATGATGAATGGATAAAGAAGATGTAGTGCTTACATATACAATGGAATATTACTCAGCCTTAAAAATAATAAAATTCTGCCACTTGCAGCAACGTGGTTGGACCTAGAGATTATCACACTGAGTGAAGTAAGTCAGACAAAGACAAATATATGATATCATTTTATGTGGAACCTTAAAAAATGATGCAAGTGAACTTCTTTGCAAAACAGAAACAGATTCACAGACAGATAATCAATTTATGATTACCAAAAGGAAAAGTGGGAGAACAGATAAATTAGGAGTATGGGATTAGCAGATGCACACTGCTGTATATAAAATAGATGTACAACAAGGCCTACTTATAGCAGAGGGAATTACATTCAGTATATTGTAATAATCTGTAATGGAAAAAGATCTGAAAAAGAATACGTGTGTGTGTATATATATATACATGTATATATATATACATGTATATATATATACATGTATATATAATGTGTGTATATATGTATTTATAACTGAATCACTTTGCTGTACACCTGAGTCATTGTAAATCAACTCTATGTCAATTAAGAACAATTAAAAAAAACTGACTAAAAAGGGGGAAATGTCAATAGTACATGAGATTGGCCATGGAAATTGGAAAGTGTGAACCACAATTTTTTGTTCTGCCACGAGGTCAAAACTCAACAATTTTTCAGTGAGATGGGAAATAAAATCAGAGAGGACCTGTGAACCCTTTGGCATTAACTCATCCAATATGAACACTTGGTTTGTTCCAGCTCTGTCTCGCTGACACTCTCCCCATCAACAT
Organism: Cephalophus harveyi; assembly: GCA_006410635.1. NCBI lineage: Eukaryota > Metazoa > Chordata > Mammalia > Artiodactyla > Bovidae > Cephalophus > Cephalophus harveyi. The sequence goes on along the minus strand of SJYT01051675.1, from coordinate 704,687 downwards.
ATATGCCTTCATCCATGTTAAAAAAAAAAAAACCATCAGGGATGGTATTCTGGGCAAATAATGTTAAAGCAGAGTTTATTTTTAACCACAAACTTTGTCAGAGTGCACTGGAGAATGACCCAAATCCAACAATCTGGCACCATCAGTTGCTATCACTGTCCATCAGCTGTTGTCTACCTGGTGCCAGTTTTAGAGGTAGACATTCCACACCAAGATCCTGCCCGTCATTTGAAATTTCTAAAAATCAATAACAGACTCTGCCAATCTAATTTACATGAACAAAAAAAGGTCAAGACAAACTGTAAGTCGTTCTAGACTCTTAGTGTTCATATCTGGAAAATTTTAAGGCAATGCTTAGAAGAATGTAGACTTCTGTTAATAAACAAAAAATGTGTTTAGCCACCCCATATCTCCCCACAACATTTTATGTGAGGGCTGTTCTTTCCGTTTCTATATGAGGCACCTCTGGGGCACTCCTTCAAGTTCTGTCAAGTTCAACCTTTTTCATTTTGGCTATGCTGGGTTTTATTTTTTCAAAAGCAGAGACATTACTTTGCTGACTAAGGTCCATCTAGTCAAGGCTATGGTTTTTCCTGTGGTCATGTATGGATGTGAGAGTTGGACTGTGAAGAAGGCTGAGTGCCGAAGAATTGATGCTTTTGAACTGTGCTGTTGAAGAAGAGTCTTGAGAGTCCCTTGGACTGCAAGGAGATCTCTGTCTAGTCAAGGCTATGGTTTTTCCAGTAGTCATGTATGGATGTGAGAGTTGGACTGTGAAGAAGGCTGAGTGCCGAAGAATTGATGCTTTTGAACTGTGGTGTTGGAGAAGAGTCTTGAGAGTCCCTTGGACTGCAAGGAGATCCAACCAGTCCATTCTGAAGGAGATCAACCCTGGGATTTCTTTGGAAGGAATGATGCTAAAGCTAAAACTCCAGTACTTTGGCCACCTCATGCGAAGAGTTGACTCATTGGAAAAGACTCTGATGCTGGGAGGGATTGGGGGCAGGAGGAGAAGGGGACGACCAAGGATGAGATGGCTGGATGGCATCATTGACTCGATGGACATGAGTCTGAGTGAACTCCGGGAGTTGGTGATAGACAGGGAGGCCTGGCGTGCTGCAATTCATGGGGTCGCAAAGAGTCGGACACGACTGAACAACTGAACTGAACTGAACTGAACTGATGGAGGTGTTTGATGAGCTCCTGTCGATTAATGTTCCCTGGAGTCAGGAGTTCTCTGGTGTTCTCAGAATTTGGACTTAAGCCTCCTGCTTCTGTTTTCAGTCTTATTTTTACAGTAGCCTCAAGACTTCTCCGTCTGCAGGTCTGCAAAGGAGACACAAATATAAAGAACAGACCCCTGGACTGAGCAGGAGAAGGCGAGGGTGAGAGTTCCTTATACCTTCTAGCTACAAGTCCTTGATCATATATGTGATTTGCAAATATTGTCTGTGGCTTATTTTACTCTTTTAACAATGTCTTTCAAAGAACAGATGTTCATTCTTATTTTTGATGAAGTCAAGTTTATCAACTTGTTCTTTTATGAATCATGCTTGTGAAATCTTATTGAAGCTGTCTTTGCCTCACTTGAGATCACAAGAATTTTCTTTGCTTTTACTAGTTTGGGGTTTTATGTCTATGATCTATTTTGCATTAATATTTGTATGCAGTATGAGGTATGGGCCAGAGGTTGTTTTTTTTTTTTTTTTTTGCTTATAGATATCCAGTTTTTCCAGCACCTTTTATTGAAATGATTGTCCTTTCCCCATTGAATTGCCTCTGCACTCTTGTTGAAAATCAATTGACCATATATGGATACTTCTAATTCTGGACTCTACTTATTGATATCTGTACTTTTGCCAATTCCATGCTGTCTTGATTACTGTGGTTTTATAGTAAGTCTTGAAATTAGGTAGTGTGTGTCTTCCAATTTCATTCTTCTTTTTCAAAATTGCTTCAACAATTCCACTTCCTTTGTGTTTCCATAGAAATTTTAGAATCAATTTGTTGATTTCTCCAAAATGAAAATCCTGCTGGGAACTTGATTGAAATTGCATTGAATCTATAGATTTGTTTGGAAAGAATTAGCATTTTAACACTACTAAAATAGTCAGTAGATGTAGAATTGTAGTCCAATTCATCAGCATGGACTATGTCTCCAATGACTTAGGTCTTTTCTGATTTCTTTCACCAGTATTTTTGTAGTTTTCAGCATATAGATCATATATTTTGCTGGATTTATTCCTAATGTTTGGGTATATTTTTGTTGCCATCATAAATGATACTGATTTTTTTACCCATTTCTAGGTGTGCATTGCCTTCGTGTAGAAATGTGATTGATTTCTGGTTGTTGTGTATTGAGCTGAGTTCAGTTCTTTCTGGCTTCATGCACAGTGTCCCCACCCCACCCAGACTGTTTCCTTGGCACCAGGAGCAGAGCCTGGAGCTGAGTCTCTCGGTTATCACTCTGACACCTGACTCTGAGTCACCAGCCTCTGGCTGTAGTTCTCCATTCTCTAAAACAAGGATGGAGCCACCTGCTCCCCTGTTGTTCCCAGGAGCATTAAAGATGAGGGACTAAGGTGGCAGGGGCCTCAGCTCTTGGGCGTGAGTAGTCTCACGTGGTTGAGATCAAGTTGTTTTCATGTTTTCCTCTAGTCCAGCTGTTAGTATTTGCATCTCAGAGGGCATAGGTGTGTGAGAGTGAATACAGTTGCCTCCAGCCACTCAGGCAGGCTCAGACCATGGGGGGACTCCCTTGTTTGTGCCCTGCCCCCACGAGGGCACCCTCTCCATCACCTTTCTCTCCTGCCCACCCAGAGACCCTGGGAGCCCTCCCTCCTCACCATCCACCATAGTAGGCGATCACCAGCACCTGTCAGCCTCCCAGCAGCAGTTGACCACGGGTGCTCCATCCTCATTGGGATTGGTGATCCATCCTGTCCTCCAAACCATAGGCATTAGGACATCGGATTCCTTTCTGAGGTCACAGTTCCATCAGCTGCCCTGATCAGGGTGGGGGCTCAGCTGTGCTGAGTGATGCCCTGCTTCTCCTGGGGTTCCCAGCTTCCCCTTCCTCTTCTTTCTGTGAGGTTTGAAGTAGGCTTGGGAGGCTCTTTAGCTAGACTGGCAGTGAGCATCAGTGTGAAGAGCATGGGGAATGAGAATTGGGGGAGTTGGGGTGCTGCTCACGACCTCATTGTTAAAACTGGAAAAGAGTGAAGTCCAGAACCCATCACACCAACCTTGCAAGTGGTCTCATCAGTCGCCCAATGGCCCCTCACTCAGATGGCACCTTTGCCTGGACCCTGTCAGTAGGAAATGTTCTCAAAGCATCGTCTGTCATGGGAATGAAGCCGGCGAACTAGCTTCCATTCATGATTCTTTCATTCACAAAATAGTCCCCGGCACAGAGTAAGTGCTTAGAGAATAAATGAATAGGTGAGTGACCACGTGTTTTGTGCCAGGTACTATGCTAGGTATTAGCGATACTAAGATGAATGGTAAGTAGTATTAATTATGCAGAAGCTCATAACCTAGTGAGGGAGGCAGATGCAAAAGTAACAGTGTGGATAAGCCTAATGGTAGAGATCTCTGCAGGTAGTCATAGGGAGGATAGGGGAGAGGAAGTTCCTCAGGAAGACTTCCTGGAGGAGGTGACACTAGGCCTTTAAGGATGAATGGGAGCTGGTCATGACCCCAAAGCTCTGGTGCTACAGTCATCTGGCCAGACCCTTATACTCCCAGAGGCCTCTGGGTGAGGGTGACAGCTCCCAGTCACAAGCAGATGATGACATAAGGGCAGTGGGGGCAAGGCTCCCTGTCACAGTGTTTAGGTCCAAGCTGCCACCTGGGCTGCAAGTCAGCCTCAGTGAGGATGGTGTTTGCTTCTCTGGTTTAGGAACTAAATCTCCAGCTCACAAGCCCATGAGGCTCTTCCTCCCTTCTTCCCATCACCTGGGCACTCTGGGTTCCTCCCCAGCCCTAGGCCGCTCCACCATTGACCCCTCCACCTGGGCCTGTTGCCATCTGCCCTAACCATGGTCAGACCTGCCTCCAGAACTGTGCTGACCAGGGCTGCCCCCCCAACAGCCCCGGGGTCCCAGCCTCCCCAGAAGGCCCAGCCACATTCACTGACCTTCCTGCTGCAGCTCTGCCCTGACTTTTCCAAAGAGGGTCTGGGCAGGATGGACCTGTGGACACCTTCTGGGCCTGGCCAGGCTGTGAGTCACTAACTCTATCCTGTCCTGGCCATCAGCAGGCCCTCCAGGCAGACTTTCAAAAGCTGCCTGAACAAAGCACCATTTCTAACTCCGCAGCAACAAACTTGCCTTCCCATTAAGCCTGGCCTCTCTTGCCAAGTGGTCACAGGGCATGAGAGCTGTGCACCAGACAAGGTTTTTTCCAAGGACTGCACCCTCCCAGGGCTGCTTCTGGCTTGGGGTATCTGAACTCCTGGCTCTCACTCTGTTCCCAGGTCCTTGGGTGAACCCAAGATGGGTTTTCCTGGGATGTCGAGGTAAGGACAGGACTGTGAGCTGTGTACCCACTCAGCCTTGACCCAGGGGCTTCTCACCACCAGCAGTGTCTGAGCCAGACCAGTGGGACAAGCTAAAAATGTCTTCTTGATGTTTTCAATTGAATTAAAACAAATCTGTTACTTATTAATTAATAATTTATTATTAAATATTTATTAATAAATGAATTATTAATTTATTAATAAATTGTGACTGCTGTCACAAGTTATCAAAAATGTAATGGCTTAAAACCACACATACTTACTATCTCAAAGTTGGGGAAGTCAGATGTCTGATATGGATCTCACTGGGCTAAAGTCTCAGTGGGCTGAAGTGTGGACAGGGTGGGAGGCTCCAGAGGAAACTCCTTGCCTTTTCCAACTTCTGGAGGTGCCCACAGTCCTTGGCTCATGGCCCCTTCCTCCATCCTCACAGCCACCAGTGTTGAATCTCTCTGACCCTTCTCTCTTCAGAGAGTTTTGTTGTTGTTGTTTGTATATTTGTCTGTTGTATTCAAGTTTTTTTTTGTCTTGTCACATGGCATGTGGGATCTTATGATCCCCAGCCAGGGTCTGAACCTGGGCCCCCTGCAGTGGAAGCGCAGAGTCCTAACCTCTGGACCACCATGGACGTCCCTCTCTGGTTCTTCTTTTGTAGTCACAGCTCCCTCTCATCCCAGCATGGTAGAGTCTCTGTTTTTAAAGATGCATGAGATTATCTGGGGCCCTCCTGGATGACCTAGGATAACTGTCCCATCTCAGGGTCCTTAACTCTGTTCCCACCTACTGAGGCCCTTCTGCCAGGAAGTACATAGTCATGGGTTCCAGGGACTAGGATGTAGGCATTTTTAGATGGTCACTGTTCGGCCAGCACGTTCACGTATTCATATGACTCAAAATTCAAAGTGATGTTTTATAGAAAGGTATGTGTTGCAACCTGTATTGATTTTATTGTATTTTTCCAACATTTCTATGCACAGCTGCAAGTATAGATACTTGTGCTCAGTCGCTTTGTCAGATCTGGTGCTTTGTGGCCCCCTGGACTGTAGCCTGCCAGGCTCTCTGCCCGTGGAATTTTCCAGGCAAGAATACTGGAGTAGGTTGCTGTTTCCTACTCCAGGGGATCTTCCCAACCCAGGGATGGAACTTGCGTCTCTTGTGTCTCCTACATTGGCAGGTGGGTTCATTACCATTAGCGCCACCTGGGAAGCCCGTGTATACTTACTTTCCTACTTTCTTACACTTCTTGCCCATTTATTTATTCACCATGATGGACCTGTGGTTTATCATTTAATGATGAATCCCAGAAAACGTTTTCCATGGTACATAGAGAATTTCCTTGTTCTTTTTTCCCCTTTTAATTCTTTCTGATGCAACATAATACTCTAGTGTGTACAGGTACCATAATGTATTATTGTTTCTAATATTTTGCTGTAAGAAACATTATTGCAAGGACTGCTTCTCTGCATGTGTCATTTTGTACTCTGAATATATCTGAAGAATAAATTCCAGAAACGGGCTTGCTGGGTCAGAGGGTAATGACTCATTTGTAATTTTTCTCTTCAATAATTGCGATTGATCTTGCTCAGTCTTCTATATTTCTATTCTCACATATTTCTGTCTCCTTTATCTATCTTAGAATGAGCAAGAGAATTACAGTCTTGTGTCATTAGCGTGTTTCTACTTTTCCACTCATCTTCTTTAATTTCCACTTTATTAAGGTTGCTGTTTTTTCAATTTGGTTTCTAACAGTTGTATCTTCACTGGGAATGGCAGCCTTTAACATCATAAAGTGTCTCTTTGGCCTCATTTTTTGCTCATTGACCTGACGCCTACCTTATCTGATGTCGTGGTTTTGACCTGTCTTCATCTCACTTCTCCCCAATACCCCCTGCACTCTGGCCCAGTCTGTGGCTCTACTGGCCTATGGGCACATCCCAGTCTGATTTCTGACCCCGTCCTCAGGTTGCTCCTTCCCCTGTTGCCTTTGCTGTGTGGCTGTTACCCTTCTACTTATGCCTCTCCAAAGGGCGCCTGCAACACCCCCATGGCACTCTGAGCAATTCCACGTGGATTTAGAGACTGGCTTCCAACATCCCCTGGCATAGATGACTTTTCTGGTTTCCCCAGAGGATGGTGGGCACCCTGGGGCAGCGACAGCCCTCTGTCTGTTCACCCACGAGGTCGGCCTGCTGCTGGGCGTGAAGCTGATGGAGAAAGAGAGTTCTCGGACTGGAAGTGCCACAGCACCATCTGTGTTGTCTGGTTGGGGGACATCTGTGCTGGAGGGTGCCCAGGGACCCCATCCTGGACTGAGGGCCCTGGCTCCCCCCGGGGTCTCCCAGGAGTCTTGCTAAGGGTTTCCCATTGGAAATATAGGGCCACTCTTAGCCACCAGCCCCTCCTCACAGCCTTCTGTTCCTTTGGAAAACAATTTAAAACACATTTTGAGAGAGTCCATTCCTGCAGAACAAGGAGATTAATATAAGCAATTTCAGGTCTCTGTAACCAGGCTAGAGTGTGAAGCCTCCTTCCTTAATGATCAGCATAAAATAAAAGTCTTTTTAGTACAATAATAATTTATCCGTTAATTTTACAATTGAGCTGAGGTAAAAATATCCTAAAGATGGGGCAGCACTGAACTTCATCAGTTCAGTTCAGTAGCTCCGTTGTGTCCGACTCTTTGCAACCCTGTCGACTGCCCCATGCCAGGCTTCCCTGTCCATCAAGGGAAGTGATGCCATCCAAACTCATGTCCATCAAGTTGGTGATGCCATCCAACCATCTCATCCTCTGTCATCCCCTTCTCCTGCTGCCTTCAGTTTTTCCCAGCATCAGGGTCTTTTCCAGTGAGTCAGTTCTTCTCATCAGGTGGCCAAAGTATTGGAGCTTCAGCTTCAGCATCAGTCCTTCCAATGAATATTCAGCACTGATTTCATTTAGGGCTTCCTTGATAGCTCAGTTGGTAAAGAATCCACCTGCAATTACTGGTTTGAGCTCCTTGCAAAGGACTCTCAAGAGTCTTCTCCAACACTACAGTTTAAAAGCATCAATTATTTGGCGCTCAGCTTTCTTTATGGTCCAACTCTCACATCCATACACGACTACTGGAAAAACCATAGCTTTGACTAGACTGACCTTTGTCAAAAAGTAATGTGTCTGCTTTTTAAAATGCTGTCTAGGTTGGTCATAGCTTTTCTTCCAAGGAGCAAGCGTCTTTTAATTTCATTACTGAAGTCACTATCTGCAGTGATTTTGGAGCCCAAGTCTGTCACTGTTTCCACTGCTTCCCATCTATTCGCCATGAAGTGATGGGACCAGATGCCATGATCTTCGTTTTTTGAATGTTAAGCTTTAAGCCAGCTTTTTCACTCTCCTCTTTCACTTTCATCAAAAGACTCTTTAGTTCCTCTTCACTTTCTGCCATAAGGGTGGTGTCATCTGCATATCTGATGTTATTGATATGTTATTGCATTTCTCCATGCAATCTTGATTCCAGCTTGTGCTTCATCCAGCCTGGCATTTCTCATGATGTACTTTGCATATAAGTTAAGTAAGTGGGGTGACAATATTCAACCTTGACATAGTACTTTCCCAATTTGGAACCAGTCCATTGTTCCATGTCCACTTCTAACTGTTGCTTCTTAATCTGCATAGAGACTTCCCAGGAGGCAGGTAAGGTGGTCTAGTATTCCCATCTCTTCAAGAATTTTCCACAGTTTATTGTGATCCACACAGTCTAAGGCTTTGGCATCCTCAGTGAAGCAGAAGTAGATATTTTTCTGAAACTCTCTTTTTCTATGATCCAACGGATGTTGGCAATTTGATCTCTGGTTCTTCTACTGTTTCTAAATCCAGCTTGAACATCTGGAAGTTTTCAGTTCACGTATTGTTGAAGCCTCGCTTGGAGAATTTTGAGCATTACTTTGCTAGCATGTAAGATCAGCGCAACTGTGCAGTACTGGTACTCACTGCATATATACCTGATACTCACTGCACCTGAGAGGTGAGAGTTGCTGTTGGGGGGTGGTTGTTGGCCGTGGCCTTCATGAAGCGTCTGCACCAGTCAGTGCTACCTTCTGACTCCACAGTGGAGTCTGATGTCCCTGAAACAGTACCAGACTTGGGGTCCCCAAGGAGGGCCTCAAAGCTTGATGCCTCACTTACAACAGGCTTTGACCTTGGACGTGTGAGTTCTTTTTGCTGAGTCTCATTTACAGATTATCTAATCTATAAATGGGAAGAACACCACAGTGGATGAGTGTGAAGCCTCCTCTGACTCCACAGTGGAGTCTGATGTCCCTGAAACAGTACCAGACTTGGGGTCCCCAAGGAGGGCCTCAAAGCTTGATGCCTCACTTACAACAGGCTTTGACCTTGGACGTGTGAGTTCTTTTTGCTGAGTCTCATTTACAGATTATCTAATCTATAAATGGGAAGAACACCACAGTGGATGAGTGTGAAGCCTCCATGAACAACAGGACCGAATTAGCCCCAAGCTGGGGGTCTGAGGTGTAACAAGTATGACTCAAGTTGGGTGAGAACAGGGTGCTGGCTGAGATGGCCCCTCCAGCTGCAGGGGCCTGGAGGGAGTGTCTCTCTGTACATAGCTCCCTGCTGCTGGGGACTGTTTGCAGTTGATAGTGGACTTGACCACCAGCGTGCCTCACCCCAGAACTGCAGTGTGAGGTTTGGAGAGCAGTCAGGACAGAGGTTCAGCTGTCAGGGTGGAGGGTCCTGCCTGAGTGCAGAGCTAGGGCTTCTACAGCAGAACTGCCTTGGCCGTGCCCATTCCTCCATGACCTGCAAATCTGGTCCCATCTCCAGATCCCTTTGGACCAGGACAATGGGAAGGGGAACTCCCAGGACGCGGTCTGTGCAGAGACCTTGGCCATGGAGGGGATGGCCTCAGGGAGCATGACCCAGCATTCATGGTCTCTGAGCCCTAGGCCCCCCAGACCCTAGAATCTGGCAAGGAAGGGGAAGACTGTAGGGAGCCAATTTGTACTGCAGTTAAGTAGCACTGAGTGTTCCCAAAAGATGGAACATAAGCCCAGAGGCTATCATGTTTGAGACGCATAGCCAGGAGCAGGGAGGGTTTGAAATATTCTTTTACCAATGGCATTAGGAAGGTGCCCTTGGAGTTGTCAGTGGTGCCCTTGGTTTTGCCTCTTCCCTCCACTTTCCAGTGCCCCCCTCCTGTGTGACCACGTGCTCATGCTCACACGGGGCTGACCAGACAGCCTGCTGCTGCCCTAGCAATGGCTGCAGGTCTTTGGTGTGTGGGCTTTTCAGACAAACTCACACGACTCTCCTTTGGTTTTATCTCTGAATTATTTGTGCGGAAACTAGCCTCTTAGCAAGTACACCTGCCTGAGAGTGGGGGGTTTGAGTTGGATTAACTAGGAGGGAGGCCCTTGTCACTTCTGAATCTCAGGCTCCAACCAGCTGCCCCTGGAACTTATTCCCACTTTAAAGCCAGAGCCCCGGCCCAGCTGGGCTTGTGATGGCACTTGTGAGTGAAAGTCGCTCAGTCGTGTCTGACTCTTTGCGACCCCATGGACTATACAGTCCATGGAATTCCCCAGGCCAGAATACTGGAGTGGGTAGCCTTTCCCTTCTCCAGGGGATCTTCCCAACCCAGGGATCAAACCCAGGTCTCCCGCATTGCAGGTGGGTTCTTTACCAGCTGAGCCACCAGAGAAGCCCTGTGATGGCACTTGGGAGGCTGTTGTTATATGATTGCTGAGCACTGTTTGATTCACTGAAGACAGATTGGTTGAGCAAACCCTTCTGAACGGATTTTGGTGACTTTACTGCACAATCACACACATAGGTTTTCAATAATGTGTTCTTGCCTAATTACCACCAATCACCTGTTGGTAGGCGGGGCTGTTGGGGAGGGAACTCAGGGAGAGGGAACAGATACCTTCAGAGCTGGACTCCGGGACCATGGGGAGTCTGACGCAGGTGGGTGTCTGGCCCAGTGAGGCCCTTGTAGGGCATTACGGGCAGGAGATGGCCCCCACGGAAGGGAGGGGGCCAGGGCCATCTTAGTCTACACCCCATTTTGCCTTGGGCTACCCCTGCATTCAGGACAGATGGCCCCACCTCCCAGAGGAGGACTTGTCTTCATCCACAGAGGACCTAGGTGGCAACCGGTGATGACAATAAGGAGAGGGCCAGAGATCCTGGCCCTCACAGAAAGTCAGAATCAGGGTCATGGGGCTGCTGCTCCTGGGTGACACTCTAGAACCCACTCTGTCCATCCCTGCTCTGCCCAGGAGGCCAGCCAGGGGGCAGGATTTGGTGCTCCTCTGGACCATTGGGCCCCCTTTACACCAGATGGTCGCAAGTGGCACAGAGAGAAATCAGAGCAGGTCCGTTCAGCCCTCGCTCGCTCTCATCCTGGCTTCTGCTTTCATCGGCGTCTTCATGTTCTGTGCCCCTCAGCCCCTCATGGAAGCATCACAGGAGGCCACTGGGAGGTGGGGAAGGCGTGGTGGGATCCATCATAGGTGGCGCCTCTGCCTGGCTAGAATCTCCTCCTAAGACATGGTCCCATGGCCCACTCTCCTTTCCAGTAATGGGCCTGGGTAGGTGTACAGCCAGGGGATTTAGTGTGAGCCCTCAATGGGTAGTAATTAAGTTCCCCCCAAGTGCCTGCTCGTGTCCTTCTCTCCAACAGTGATGATGGCAGCCTGGGGGGAGGAGCTTCATGAGCCCAGTGACTCCGCCCTCCCAGCCTTGAGCCACCAGGAGCTGGAGAGGGAGGCAGGTCAATGTACTGAGAGGCCGTAGGCTGGAGCTACTCTTCACGTACTAGTATTCCCAGATGGAGAACAGAGGGGACCAGGAGGGGCCAGTGGGGAAGATGGGCAGCTTGTGTCTGAAAGCTCTGCCTCCATGGGGAGCCCACTTAATAGCCCAAAACATCTGGAGATTCCTGGTCTCCATGTCCTTGCTCGGGAAAGACTGCCATCCCCGCCCCTGCAGTCACCAGTCCACCCACTGTGACCACCAGCCCCCAGTCGCTCCACTGAACAGTCTGGGGAAGGATTCTCAGGCTTCCCTGGTGGGAAAGGACAAGCATGAGGACCCCACCTGCCGAGGTCCTCCCCTTACAGGGTCCCACATGCCTCCTAGGCCACAGCGATCCTGAAGGCTGACGCTGAGTGACCATCACCTGGGCCAAGTGTGTGCTCGACACTTGGCAAGATAGCACTGACCCCTCCCAGCAGCATGTGGGGAGAAGTGATTACTGTCTCCGTGGGAAGAAACAGGCTCAGAGGCTAACTCACCTACCCAAGGTCATGTGTACCTGCCCAAGGTCATGTAATCAGAAGTTAAGCATTTTGTCCAGGATGAGATGGGGACACCTCATTTAGCTTTCCAGTGAGAAATAAATAACTTTTCTTCTTAGAGGGGAACATCTAACTCCCCAGCCCAGGTTTCTCTCCAGAGCGCCTGGGGAGGGGCCCCCAAGCATTTTGGTTTCAGTCACATCACAGAACAACATTCTAAACTCAAGGAACCTTCCCAACTGACGTGCATGTCTCCACTCGAGAACACCCTTTGGAGTATCCACAGGGTGTCAGGCCTCGAGAACTGGTCTGAGGGCTGAGCCTGAACCTGGTCACCAAAAACAGCCCAGGAAGGAGCTGATACCCTGCCTGTGGGAGCTCAGCCGCTGCCTTGGGACAGGAACTTTAATGGGGAAGGTGACTCAAAGCTTCGTGTTTCAACAAAGGGCAGAGGATATGGCCAGAGCTTTTTTATCTCACAGCTTTCTCCTCCTTGAAGGAAAGTAGAAAGCATACATTTCAACTGATTTCCAAGTGAATGGGAAATATAGTCAACTTCCTCAGTAAGGTGGAATTGGGTAAGGACAGGACTGAATTGGTTCAGGGGCGTTTCTGGATCTTCCCAGCCCCCTCTCCATCTCTCCTGCATTCTGGCGGGCTGTGCACTTGAGCTCCGGTCGTGGGTGGGCCTGCATCCCCTGCACTTGGTGCCCATGCTCTGGTCACTCAAGGCAGCTCATTGACTTGATGAGAATCACTAGCCTTTAAAGAATTAGGAGGAAATTAAATTAAGGCCTCAAGCGAAGGAGACTTTATTGATGACAGGGACAATTCTGAAGGCTGAGGCCACCCTTGACAGCAGCTGATCTCATTGGCCTTTGTTTCCGAGGAAGCGCTGGTGAAGAGAGGGAACCTTGATCCGTGTTAGGATCCAAATAAGGTCGAGTGAAACATTGTCATAGAATAAGGTCAACTTTTTGCCCCAAGTCTGAAGGCCTATGCCCCCCCTCCTGCCCCCCAATAGCATTTGTCATCTCTCAGTCCATCTTGGAGGCTGTGACATTGTCCACCGCCCGGTCTCTTGATTCGCTGCCCTAACTTGTTGACCCCGCTTTCTCCTGGCCTTGCTCCTACCTCTCCAGTCACTGGTTTTCACTCTTTTTCTTTCTCCCCACTCTTGATGGCCGGTGGGGTGCCCAGCACTCACTTGCTGCTCCATCTGAAGCCATTCTCCTCAGACTGGGACTTGAACCCATGTGCCTGGACTCAAACCTGCCCAAAACCCTCATGCTGCTTGGGACACCAACCCACAATTTTTAAATTAGGATCACTCCCCATACGGTGTCTGGACACACTGAGTCTCAGGTTCTTTGTGTCTCAGTGCAGGAAGAATTCAGCGAGAGGAAAGTGACAGGCAAGAAATAGATTTATTACTGCAGGATGCTTGTAAGAAATGCAGGCGGGGGTGAGGGAGTTCTGCCCTGACTTTATAGTCAGGGTTATGACTTTATAGTCGAAGGACAGGGGGAGGGGAAAAGACCACCTGGTTCTAGCAGACGTGAGGCTCACTCACTCACCCCTCCTTTCTATCAGGCAGGAGAGTATCTGACCCTGTCCGGTCAGCCTAGGGTTGTTGCCGTTTAGTCGCTAAGTCGCGTCCAACTCTTTCACGACACCATGGACTGTAGCCCTCTAGGCTCCTCTGTCCATGGGATTTCCAGGCAACAATACTGGAATGGGTTGCCATTTTCTTCTCCAGGGGATCTTCCCTAACCACAAATTGAACCAGGGTCTCCTGCATGGCAGGCAGATTCTTTACTGACTGAGCCACCAGGGAAGCCCCAAATATCATAGTGCTTGTTCACATCACTAGAAGAGTGATGGCATTTTTCTTTCACCTAATGGCCTGGGGCATATCTCATGCTTTTATTTATGGCTTTCTAGTTAAGAAAGCCTGCTTCATTCCGTGACGTTCCAATAGCTTTCTTGAGTGAATGTTAACTTACAGCAGTCTCCCAAAGTTCCCTGGGTTTCCCTCTCTATGGGCCCCTATTGGGATTGTATAACTACCCTATCACATCAGCACACTTCCTGGGGACCTCCTGCCACCCCAGATGTGAAACGCTGTCTCTATGCTGGTGTCTCCCGTTCCTGGCCTCGCTCAGACCTTTCTCCTGAATGTCCCATTGACCATTAACTGCCTGCTTCACAGCTGCACTTGGCCATCTAGTCAAATATCTCAAATGTTGTCTGTCCTGACCCTTCCCTCCCCCCACACCTGCTCAGACTCAGCCGTTGGTCGGCAGCAGCTCCATCCTCCCAGGCTCTGAGGCCAAGCACCTAGGCGCCATCCTTGGCTCCTCCCCTCTGCTGCCCTCATCCCCCCTTGTCAGTGAACCTGTTGGTTCTTTATGTTCATGGTGTCTGGGTCTGGCCACTGTCCTCCTTCACCCTGTCCATCAGATCTCAGCACCACAGCCAGACTGGTTTTCAGGTGCAGGTGGAAGCAGGTCACTGCCTGCTCAAAGCCCCGCAGTGGCTTCCACCTCACGGTTACCGGTGGCCTCCTCGACCCCACACAGAGCTCTGTCTGCAGCCCTCGTCCCGCAGCGTACAGCACTCACTCCATACCACCCATCAATGTCCTCATTCTTGAAATGCTGTCTTCCTTCTGTTCCCAGGACTCCACAACATCCTGGTTATCCTCTCACCTGCTCGTGACCCCCTGTAAGTCTCCTTGGCTGGCTTCATGCAGGGCTCCCTTGCCGACCTTCTCGCCATCTGCACACACACCCTGGACGAGCTCATTCAGTCTCGTGGTTTTCAATGTCACGTGTAAGCGCTGGCTCCCAAGCCCTTTCCAGGCCTTGGCTTCACCCCTGAAGTCTAGACTCAGGGGTGAAGGTGTAATCAACCTCCCCACTGAACGCTTACGTATCAAGCCTAAACTAATGCACTCAGCCCCCAGACCCCTGCCTACCTCCCACCACACCTCTTCTTGCAGTTTTCCCTGAATCAGAAAATGACAACTCTAACTCTCCAAGTGTTTGGCCAAAAACACAAGCATCATATCCTTGACCTACCTCCCTTCCTCTCCGTGTCACCTCCCATCCATCAGCAAATCTCACTGTGCTTCCTTCCTTCCATGTCACCCCTGACTTCTCTCACTCTGGAACCCTCTTCTGTCGTATTTCTCTGGTTCATCATTGCAGCTGCCGTTTCCACCACTGGCCCCCCCATGGTCTGTTTATATCATGGCAGGCATCAGCTCACGTCACTTCTCTGCTCAGAAGTCACAGGATGGCTCTGCAGCTCAGGAGGGCCCACAGCGTCACTGTGCCTGCAGGGCCCTCCAGCATTGGGCCCCACCTGCGGACGTGAGTCCCTGGTCTTCTCCGTCCAGACATGCCCCTCCTCGGGGCTCTCACACTGGCTGCTCCATCCAACTGGAATACCCAGCTTGTTCTTTCCCATCCTCTTCCTTCCCAGGGCTCCTCAGAGGGCCGCTCGGTGGTGGGGCCTCTGTGCCAAACCAGCCCCTGCGCTCCCAGCACTGCCTGTCTCCTGCCCTGTCTTCTTCTCCACAGCGTTCATTACCTTCTGGAATACTCTGCGTCCGCTTGTTTGTTTACTGTCTGCCTCTCCACTACAGTGGAGCTTCCTGGGGCTGGGTGGGTTTGCTGCGTATCCCCAGGGCCTTCAATAGCATGTGGCACTCTGGAGCTACCATAATGAATGAGTGAGTGAGTACATGGCTGGGAAGGTGTCCCTTTCTCACACCCCGCCTTGCAGGTGCCCCGAGCCCCTGGCCCAGGTTATTTGCAGAGCTCTGTCGAAAACCTCTGCTCACTGCCCAGTCTCCTGGAAATCCATGCACATAAGTGCATGGTCCCAATGTCAGCAGTTTTCCAAACCAAATCGGCACAAGCTTTGCGCCTCCAAGCTCAGTAGAACATTCCAGGATGAGTCAATCTGCACAGCAGGACCTCGGGGCAGGTGCTCAGCCAGGTGGGCAGAGGGGCCTTGGCTATAACCCATGGGTCGGGTCCAAGTGTCGTCCTGGACTCGAGCCTGGAGCACCCTGGGGGCTGAGCACCCAGGTCTCTGGGGACTCCTGGGAAACTTCCTGGGGAGATCAGGATTCTGTTCACAGGTGCTCCCTGGGGATAAAGGCCCAGCTGTCTCTCGCCACAACCTGGGAGAACTACTGGGTTTTTCTTGTTCTCACCTTGCCTTCATTGGGGGACCCTGAGCACCCCTTAGAATCATGACCGGGTACCCCAAGTGCTCCATATGTGCTGGCTGACTATTTTTAAGCAGCGGGTGTGCACTGTGGCTGAGCCCAGGGACTAGGGCTCCGTGACTAACTAGTGGCACCACCTTGGGTAAGTCACTTAAAGTCCCTGGGCCTCAAGATCCCAGTCTGTGAATTGGAGACAATGGCAGCCCTGCTTTGGGCCATGTGGGGAGGATTAATTGGTATGAAGCCGTTGGAATGTTGATGGAGCACAACAGGGCCCAGGTGCCTGAGTTAGTGTTGATCACCACGTTGGTGCCTTTAGGCAGGAGGTCCAGGGTGGTGGAGGCTTCCCAGGTGGCCCTAGTGGTAAAGAACCTGCCTGCCAATGCAGGAGACATAAGAGACACAGTTTTGGTCCCTGGGTTGGTAAGATACCCTGGAGGAGAGCAAGGCAACCCACTCCAGTATTCTTGCCTGGAGAATCCCATGGACAGAGGAGCCTGGCTGGCTACAGTACATAGGGTTGCAAAGAGTTGGGCATGACTGAAGTGACCTAGCACTCACTCCAGGGTGGAGGATAAGAAGTTAAGGACCAGTGAGGCAGGGGGCTGCTCTCCCAGGGATGGGCATCCACAGTCAACTATCACAGTGGACCCCACAGCTCAGGGCAGGTGGGACACGGCTGATTAGGTCTCTCGCCTTGCCGACGCCTGCTCCTGTGATGGTTTACCTCGTTTCCTCAGCCCTTAGACCAGAGTGTGTTTCCTGATACCCTCCGCAGGCCCTGAGACACCTGCAGGCTGCTTAGGGAGCAGCGTGCCACGGATCTGAAACCACAGCAGCCTCAACACGCTGAAAGCTGGCACCGCCGATGGTGGCACAGGGGTGAGCAGGGAGTGGGAGCTGACAGGTGTGGATGGAGCCCGCCCGCCCCACCCTGTGCTGGGCTTGTGCTGTGGGTGCTATACTTGGGCGAGGCTCAGTCTCCAAGGCAGCTGCAGATGTGTGCCCACACAATGCAGGTTCAAGGGTGACAGTGAGCCACTCAAGAAGAGGGGTCAGAGGAGCGTCAGAGCTCCAAAGAGGGCCTGGTTCATGCTCCCGTTAAGGGCAGCTGCTTGCAGACTGTCTTCCTTGCTTGCGGACATTCGCCTTCTCGCTGGGTCCTCACATGGAGAAGAGAGAGGGCTCCTGGTCTCACTTCTTAGAAGGGCACTAATATTCCCAGCTGGCTTAGTGGTAAAGAGTTCGCCTGCCAGTGCAGGAGATACAGGAGATGTGGGTTTGATCCCTGGGTCAGGAAGATCCCCTGGAGAAGGAAATGGAAACCTACACCAGTATTCTTGCCTGGAAAATCCCAAGGACAGAAGCCTGGCGGGCTACAGTCCACAGTGTTGCAAAGAGTCGGATGTGACTGAATGACTGAGTTCGCGCACGCGCACACACACACGCCAATCATTGGGGGACCCACCCTCATGACTTCATCTAAGCTTTCCCAAAGCCCCCACCTCCTAATTACCATTACATTAAGGCTTCAACACGGAATTTAGGACGGACACAAACATTCAGTCCATAGCAACCTCTAAGGACAGTCGGGAGGGGGTTCCCACCAGGGGAGCACTGTGGGCATAGCCTTCTGAGCTCCTCTGTACGTCGGCTGGGCTTCTGCTCCCAGCTGCCTGGCANTTACATTAAGGCTTCAACACGGAATTTAGGACGGACACAAACATTCAGTCCATAGCAACCTCTAAGGACAGTCGGGAGGGGGTTCCCACCAGGGGAGCACTGTGGGCATAGCCTTCTGAGCTCCTCTGTACGTCGGCTGGGCTTCTCCTCCCAGCTGCCTGGCAGGACGTAGGTTGCCATGATGAAAAAACCTCTTTTAGACAATGGACTAAATATATATATATATTTTTAATGTTTTAATAGCCTCCTTTTATGCATAAGGAAAGTATGGCCTGGAGAAGGTAAGACCAAGGCCAGGCAGCTCACAACCATGGGGCCAGGCTATCCACACTGCCTGCAGCCGCACAGCCAGGCCATGGCCACCGAATCCACCGTGCCAAGGTGGGGACAGACATGCCCTGTGGCTCTCAGAGGCTGGTCGGCGGGTGTGAGTGGCCTCCTGCAAGCTCCATATGGATTTCTGTCTGAAACTGCAATTAACCCTTCTCATAGGTTGCCCCTCAAGATTACGTTTCAGAGCATAGATGAATGGGAGTGCTTGTTTAAGTGTTTTGGAAATATTTTCTCTATTAATCTCGATCAGAAGCCAATTACTGCCAATAAGGCTAATGAAGACACAGCATGAGTTAGGCAGAGTGTTAGGGAGAAAGAGCCCCAGGGTCAGGCCTGGGTGGGAACCATACCTCCCTAAGTGCTTAGAACCAGGCATGGACAGTGCCCTCTGCACATGCCAAGCCTCTCCTGGATGGTGTGCTTTGTTGAAATCACCTGGAAGTGTAGCTAAGAAAATGGAAACATTCACACACACCCTCCAGGGGCTACCTCCCACCCCAACTCCTACTGTTACCATTTTGGGATATTTCCCTCATTCGGTGTTGCTATTCTTTTTAAAAAATGTTTGTATTGCAGTATAGCTGATTAACAATTTTGTGACAGTTTCAGGTGAATAGCGAAGGTACTCTTGTCATATATGTACGTGTATCCATTCTCCCCCAAACTCCCCTCCCATCTAGGCTGCCACATAACCTTAAGCAGAGTTCCCTGTGCTATACAGAAGGTCTTTGTTGGTTATGCATTTTAAATATAGCAGTGTGTACATATCCATCGCAAATTTCCTAACTATCCCTTCCCCACATCTTTCCCCCTGGCAAGAGCAACTGTAAGTTCATTCTCTAACCCTGCAAGTCTGTTTCTGTTTTGTAAGTTCATTTGTATTATTTCTTTTTAGAATCCACATGTAAGGGATATCATATGATGTTTCTTCTTCTCTCTCTGACTTTACTCAGTATGATAGTCTTTAGGTGTGTACTTGTTGCTGCAAACAGTGTTATTTCATTCTTTTTAATGGCTGAGTAATATTCCAATGACTTTGTGGACCACATCTTTATCCATTCCTCCCTTGATGGACATTTAGATTGCTTCCATGTCTTGAATATTGTAAACAGTGCTACTGTGAACATTGGGGCCTACTGTTCTTGTGAGGGCTTCCCAGGTGGTGCAGTGGTAAAGAAACCACCTGCAATTTAGGAGACCTGAGTTCAATCTCTGGGTCGGGAAGATCCCCTGGAAAAGGAAATGGCAGTCAGACACTACTGAGCATGCATACATGTTCTTGTGAGATGATGCCACATATTCAAGTTTATCTCCTGCTTTGTCAATTAACACCAATTTCATAGTGGCCAAACTCTTTAATCTCTGCTTCTTCCTTATCAATAAAATAAATTGCTATCTTCTTCATCTACAATTGTTGAGTCAATTGTGATAATGGGGGTAGAGATTTATGCCTTGAGAATTTTGTGTAAGTTCTTTTTTTTTCATTCATTCATTGGGCACATAAATGTATAACGTGTCAGGTGGAGAAAAGTGTTCTGAATAAAAATATAGTAGCTGTGGGGGGAGAGAGTCAAGGGGGTGGGAAAGCAAGGGAGTCTGATGCTTTTCATCTTTATCTACCAAGTGAACTCCTATTCATCCTTCAAGACCTCGCCTTCTTCCCCCTTGATGGTCCTTGAGGGCATCAAACTCAGAGAAATAAGTCAGAGAAAGACAAATACCATGTGATCTCAATTAGATGTGGGATCTAGAGGGGGAAAACCAAGCTTATAGATACAGGAGAGGGCTTCCACGGTGGCTCAGAACTAAAGAATCTGCCTGCAATGCAGGAGAGGCAGATTCAGTCCCTGGGTTTGGAAGATTCCTTGGAAGAGGGAATGGCAACCCACTCCAGTATTCTTGCCTGGGAAATTCCACAGACAGGGGAGCCTGGTGGGCTACAGGACTCATAAGGTCAGAAGGAGTTGGATATGAGTGAAGTGACTGAGCATGCATGCAGAGATACAGAGAACAGATCAGTGGTTGCCAGAGGTTTGGGCTGGGGGCAGATGAAATGGGCTGAAGGGGTCAGAGGGGACAAATCTCCCAGTTATAGAATAAATAATTCCTAGGGATATAATGTACAGCATGGTAACTATAGTTAACAATATGCTCTGCATATTTGAAAGTTACTGAGAGAGTAAATCATTACAAGAAAAAAAATTTGTAGCTATGTGTAATGATGGATGTTAACTACACTTATTGTGGTGATAATTTTGCAATATATACAAGTATGGAATCATTATGTTGTACACCTGTAAGTAATATAATGTTTTATGCCATCTACACCTCAATAAAAAAAGGTATTTTATGCAGAAAGATTATAAATGCATAGACATTTTAAAATATTCTCCTAAAGCAATTATTGGTCAAAGAGGAAATTAAAAATATAATTACACACTCTGTAGGAAATAACAAAAATGAAAATATCTCAAAAATTATAACGTAACTACACTCTACGCTGAGATGTAAAGCTATAATCCTACATTCTTTTGGTAGATGTAAACATTTAAAATAGTGAACAGGTAGTGTTGGAACAATGGCTCACTAGGTAGAGAAAGTTAATTTAAATCTTTATCATATGCCAAAATAAATTCTGAATGGATGAAGAGTTAGTTAAAACTTAAATTATAAAAATATTTAAAAACTATAAAAATTGGCCTTCTCAGGTGGCTCAGTGGTAAAGAATCTGCCTGGCAATGCAGGAGACACAGAAGGCACGGGTCTGATCCCTGGGTCAGGAAGATCCCCGGGGGGAGGAAATGGCACCCCACTCCAGCATTCTTGTCTAGAGAATTCCATGGACAGAGGAGCCTTGCAGATTACAGTCCATGGGGTTGCAAAGAGTCAGACACAACTGAGCTCCTGGGCACACAAAATAAAAGTAGATAAAAAATAAAATAAGATAAATTTCTCAAATTTCTAGTGGAGCAGCTTACTAAGAATGAAGATGAAATGTATTGATGGATTTGACTATTTAGAAGTCTTAAAGTATATATTAACCAAAAATATTCAAAAGAAAATTTAAAGGAAAATAGAATAGAAATTATGTTAAAACACTTACTAAAAGGAAGACTTTGCAAGTAGACAAGAAAAATTAGACAGTAGACAAAAAGTGAAAGGAAAATAATGTATTCTTTTGAAAGGAGATCAAGGGACGGGTTCACAGTTACATGCAAAGGTGCATCTTCACTTATAATCAATGAAAGGTAAATTCTAGCAACAAGTAAATAGCATTTTCTCCCTTAGCATCACTTTAAAGAGAGAAAAATGAAGTGAGATGAAAAGCCAGTGCTGGTGACTGTGATGGGAGAGATTATGTGATGCTGTTGAAATTTAACATTACTAGCTGTGCTGTCTAGATAGCACTTACTGTCTGCCCCAGCACGGGGCTATGCCTTTCTGGTGGCGGGGGGCACTCTTCTCCCCTCTGCACCCTCAGTGGGATTTTGGTCGGTTGTTGATGAAGAGACCTGTCCTCTGCAGTGGTGGTCACCTTCTCTTGGATGTTCCTTTCCTCCCTGCTGTGGGGGTGGAGGTGAGGGTAGGGGGTGAAGGCTTGGAGGCACAGGAGGGGGAGGTGGAGCAGCCTCTTGGATACAACCATCTGTGCATAGCAGCTTCTGTCTTGAATCAACAAGAAACTTTTAAAATTCATTTATCATATGAGCATTAATAGAAATTCTCATGAAAGAAACACAAGTAAGGCCTCTTCATCCCCTATCTCCCCTGCTCTGTAAATTAAACTACTTTGGCTTTTCACGCTCTCAGCTAGATCTTAGAAACATCTGTTTTGCCTAGTAGGTCATGGTAAGGGATCCCCCATGAAATGGCTTTCTTCCTTTGAATGAGCTCGAAGGGTAAGTGGGGCTTCCCTGGTGGCTCAGATGGTAAAGCATCTGCCTGCAGTGCAGGAGACCCGAGTTTGATCCCTGGGTTGGGAAGATACCCTGGAGAAGGGAATGGCAACCCACTCCAGTATTCTTGTCTAGAGAATTCCATGGACAGAGGAGCCTGGCGGGCTACAGTCCATGGGGTCGCAAAGAGTCAGACACGACTGAGCGCCTGACACACACTTAGGAGGGTTAGTGTGGAGGGAGACTGGGGCTCTACCAGTCTGGGGAGGGTGTTATCTCACTGCACTAGCTGAGCAGCCTTGTCCTGGCCAGAAGCTGAGCCTTTAGGTGCAGAAGGTGGGGTGGGGTCAGAACAGGTGCCATCAGGCTAGCTGTGCCACAGTTCCTTTCTCATGGGCTAAATCCTCTGGGTGGTCCTACATGGCATGGACCACATTGGCAAAGACCCTGATGCTGGGAAAGATTGAGGACAGGAGGAGAAGGGGGTGACAAAGGATGAGATGGTTAGATGGCATCATTGACTCAATGGACATGAGTTTGAGCAAACTCATGTAAAATGGTGAAGGAGAGGGAAGCCTGGCATGTTGCAGTCCATGGGGTTGCAAACAGTCAGACACAACTGAGTGACTGAACAACAATAACAAATCCTCTGGGAGTCATGGCCCAGGATCCTGGGGGATGCCAGGTGGCTTCAGGGGCCAGGGAAGCATCATGTCTGAAGCATCATGTCGCAGCTGAGTGACAATGCAGGATGGCCACAATGTCAAACTTTACACCGTCAGGGACTCACCTTGGGAAGAAGGCCCCATGCCTGATAAACTGTGCTCCCCTGAAATGCACACAGCACTGCATCAGTCTGCATGTGGCAATAGCTTCCTCCCCAGGATGCTGTGTTCCTGCCGGGGAGGGAGGCATCAGAAGAAGAGGTGCCCCTGCACAGAGGGAAGCAGAGTGGAGCTGATTTCAAAGTCACTTCCAAGGGAGCCTAAGAATCAAATCTCAGCTGTGAGACCTTAGTGCATGTTTATTTCTGGGAGAACTTGAATGCATTGGAGAATTGGACTGAAGCTATAAGCCTGGTCCCCAGGGGGAGAACATGCGCCTCACACTCGTGTCTGCAGAGCTTCAGAGGGACCACAATCCCCAGGCTAAGAGACTTTGATCCTGTGACATGGGCTTTGACTGCTGCCCTCAATCAAGAAGGAGGCTTTCTGCTCAGGATGGTAGGAAGTGCTGCTTCATTCGAAGACGAAGGTACTGGCTGAAGCAGAAATCCAATAGCTGTCCATTCATCCATCCACTTTTGCTGAACAGACCTCTATACGCCCAGCCAAGTGCAAGAGTTGGCAGCAGACAAGAGCTGGCCTCAAGGGTCCAGGGTGGGCAGTGGCAGGTCCATGGTTCTGGCAACCACAAGGAGTGGCTGGGGGCTCAGCTCCCTCACCAGATGACACAGCTGCTGGATCTTCCAGGGAGCCCAGGGAGGAAGGACAGTACAGTCTCCTGGGGGTCCAGGTGGGGCCCTTGGGGCAATGTGGTCTGGATACGGAGGTGGTGTCTTGACCACGGGAAAAGAGGCCCTGGCCTTCCGTGACCCCGAGTCACTCATCTCTGGATCCCAGTTGGGGACTGAAAGACAGACCTTTGAGGGGCTTTTCTGATGCAAGTACTGTAAGGCCGGGGTCCTTGGGATCCGCCCCATGGGTGTGTCTTGGCAAAAAGTGTCCAGCCATTTGGTTCTTGCAGATGAGGGAGAAGGTGTCCCTGGGTGAGTCTGCTGGGGGCCTATGGGTCAGGGTATTGAAAGAGCACAGGAGGTGTTGAAAGCACAGGACAGAGAAGAGCTGAGAGTCCATCCCCACACCACCCTCCCCCAGGCTCTGAGAGCTCCCCACCTACCCAAGGGCCTTCCTGGGGCTGGCAGGCCCTGCCCACTTCACTCTGTTGGCAGGACGGGGAGCTAACAGTGTCCCATCTAACCTGCTGGCCTCCTTGGTAAGGGCACCAGGGACCCCTGGACTCTAGGGCCCACAGCACCTTGCACTCTGGTCTCACTGTCCAGCAAGAGGTGCCATACGTGGCTGCAGGCCCCCCATCTTCTCCCTGCCCCACACCCCACCCCAGATAGCCTCTGGGTGGAGCAGACAACTTGGGGCAGTCATCAGTGATCAGATTTGGCCTTTCAGTCACCCAGCATGCATTTATTTTCCAAGTGCCCTCTGGCTGGGCATGATGCCAGGTATGGGGAAAAAGGCTACAGTGAGGACGAAGCACTCCATGCCCCCAGATGTGCGGGTGAGCTGTGGTCCTGGGGAAACATGTCAGATGAAGAGGGCTCTCAGCATCTGGAAGGTAGTTCTTCCTTCCTCCAGGCCCGCCTCCACGCCATCACTAAGCACCATGAGTGGATCACGTCTCTAGCCTGACTTTTTAAAGTTTGAAAAGATGCAGACACCCCCTGCAGGCCTGGCTTTTAACTGCATCCTCAGGTACCCAGGGTTTCCCAGGTAGCCCAAGTGGTAAAGAATCTGCTTGCCAGTGCAGGAGAGGCAAGAGCCACAGGTTTGATCCCTGGGTGGGAAAGATCTCCTGGAGGAGGAAATGGCAACCCAAACCATTCCAGTATTCTTACCTGAAGAATCCCATGGATAGAGCGGGTAGAGGAGCCTGGCGGACTACAAATCCATGGGGTTGCAAAGAGTAGGACATGACTGAACACCCGCACCGCCATAGCCACCAGGTACCCAGGGGCCAGAGAGTGGTGCACAGCCTGAAGCTTGGTACCCCTTTATAGAGGAGCCTGGCGGACTACAAATCCATGGGGTTGCAAAGAGTAGGACATGACTGAACACCCGCACCGCCATAGCCACCAGGTACCCAGGGGCCAGAGAGTGGTGCACAGCCTGAATCTTGGTACCCCTTTGAGGGGAATGGGTCCAGGAAGGGGCAGGCTGGCTGGGGACCGTGTTGACCGCTGTCCTGGTGCTGATATCAGATGAGCAAGAACTACCCAAGAACTACCGACCTGGGATTTCCAGCTTGCAGCCCATTATCTGCTAGATAACTATATCGATTCGATTGATACTATTTGTTAGATAGAGCAGAGGGCTCTGAATGGGGCCGAGCAAGGCCTGATCTGCATGAGATCATTTCAAAGATTAACTTTAGTGAAAGCTTCAAGGTTTGGCAAATCCATAATTAATCAGCCTGACTCAGAGCTCCTGTAATTGGGGGCTGGTGACAAGTCTGCAAAAAAAGAGGGCGAGGCGGTGAAAGGAGTAGAGAAAACTCCTTCGCTCACCACATTTGGGGAGGAGGAACTGAGACTTGAAGGAGGGGGAGTTCTGAGTTGGATCATTTTGTGCTTAGTTTCAGCATATTCACTAGCACTTGACATATAAATAAGGGCCTCGTAAAGTTGTGAAACCAGAGTTAGAAAGACCTGGGAATCGTCCTCCCTGGAGGCAGGTTGAGGTGAAATTTGGTCCTTAAATCTGGCCGGTGTTTTTGGTAATTTATCAGGGCACCTCTAAGGACTTTTTGCTCAGTAGTGGCATTTGGAGCCATATTTTCTTTACATTCTTTGTTGTTATCCACTCTTCAGCTGCTCTGGTTGAATCTTCCAGAGAAGGAGTTGAGATTAGAGGTTTGAAAAGGTGGTGTCCACATCCCCAGAGACCAGGAGGGAGCCAGAAGTTCAGGGATAGAAAGGGTCCCAGCCAAGAAGAGCAGTTTATTAAGATCCTGAAAATGAGCTTGGCCATCTTTGATAAGAAATTAAAACCAGGATGATGTCAAACTTTTGGCTGCCTCCTAAAGTGAAAGTGTTGGTTGCTCAGTTGTGTCTGACTCTTTGTGATCCCATGGACTGTAGCCCATTAGGCTTCTCTGTCCATGGGAATTCAAGTGGCCCACGAATATCAGCAAAGCTCTGGTCCTATTTGTGTATTGTGAATTCCAACACACTGAGTCACTAATCTTAAGAGATTAATGCTCTGCTGTTTGGGTTCGGGACACATGAATGCAACATATATAAGTTGATTGTGAGCGATCCAAACTCAGTATTTCTATAGCAGTGAGTTCAGAAAGACCTTCTCAAGTCCTCATTGATGGTTGTGCTCGCCCGCAGAGCTAAGCTCCAGAAAGGTCTGTAGAGTCTAAATTAGGATGTGAAGATTGAGTCGTGGGCTACACAATAATTCGCTTTAAGCTGTATAAATAGTATTTTATTTGGGAATTCATCGAAAGGAAGTTTTGAAGGTCAAAGCCTTCCCAACATTGAGTGCATATGTACTTAATGTTCAATCTCAGGTCTGTTTTATAATCCTGAGTGGCTTGGCTTCAGATGTATTTTTAGCGAAGGGAAATTGAATGTCAATTTGAGAAAGCCTTCCCCTAGGAGCACCCCTCCCACCCTCTGCACACGTTTCTTAGCCCAGAGAAGACTGATCATCCCCACAGAACCTCTGGGAGAGAGCGCATAACTGCCGACCAGCCAGCCCCTCACACACTGCATGTCCTCTGGGGTCAGCCCCCGGGGACACCTAGCTATGGATTCCAAAGTGTTTTCAAGGCTCCCTGCTGCCCGTCACTTCCTTTGGGGCTGTCCTAGGGCATTCTGGAAATGAGCCTAGGTCTAGAGAAAAGATCCAAAGCACAGCATGGGGGTGCCTATGCTGCCGTCCACCCCACTAAGGCAGAGCCTCTCCTCCCAACTCACTGGGGATCGGAGTATTTGGTGTCTGGGGAAGATATCATGTCTCTGGAAGGTTCAGGATGGCATGCAGGTGTGCTACCTGGGGGAAGGATGCGGCCATTGGCACCCATCAGATGCTGCAGAGTTGCAGGGACATCGATGAAGGTGGTCAGGATGGCCTGGCCCGGGAATGTTGTCCTTGTGCAGTGGAAGGTGGATCCCCAGAGAGCAGGACCTTGTCTGGTTTCCTCATCCTCCCAACCTCAGCTCCTAGGCAGTGCCCAGTGTGGAGCATCGGTGCAGAGAATATTTGTGATATTAATAGGTTCTTAGGGTGGGACTCAGGAAGAGGGGAGGAGGCAGAAGTGTGTTTAAGGCAGAGCTCACAACCTCTGGGACTTTGCCAAGGATCCATCCCCAAACAGGGACTAGGGGGCTCTCAGGAACCTGCCCTAATCGGTTACCTTAGAAGGTGCCTGCACAAAGTCAAGTCCAAAGCCCTCCCCATATAGCACAGGTCAGGGCTCTCTGCAGTGGTGCCCTAGCCTCGCTTCCCGCCGGCTCTCCACCCACCTCCTCCTGAGAATCCTATTCTGAAAACTCTCGGAATTCTTGGCTGTTCCTCTGCTCTCCCACACTGCCTTTCCCATATTCACCTGGTGAAATTGTATGAGTCCTTCAAAGTCATGTTCAGCTCAGTCGCTCAGTCATGTCCGACTCTGTGACCCCATGGACTGACTGCAGTACACAGGCTTCCCTGTCCATCACCAACTCCCAGAACCAGTCGGTGATGCCATCCAACCATCTTATCCTCTGTTGTTCCCTTCTCCTCCTGCCTTCAGTCTTTCCCAGCATCAAGATCTTTTCCAAAGAGTCATTTCTTCACATCAGGTGGCCAGCTGGAGCTTCAGCTTCAGCATCAGTCTTTCCAATGAATATTCAGGACTGACTTGCTTTACAACTCACTGGTTGGATCTCCTTGCAGTCCAAGGGACTCTCAAGAGTCTTCTCCAACACCACAGTTCAAAATCATCAGTTCTTCAGCACTCAGCTTTCTCTATGGTCCAACTCTCACATCCATACATGACCACTGGAAAAACTATAGCCTTGACTAAACAGACCTTTGTCAGCAAAGTCATGTCTCTGCTTTTTAATATGCTGTCTAGGTTCCTCATAGCTTTTCTTCCAAGGAGCAAGCATCTTTTAATTTCATGGCTGCAGGCGCCATTTGCAGTGGTTTGGAAGCCCAAGAAAATAAATTCTGTCACTGTTTTCATTGTTTCGCCACCTATTTTCCATGCAGTGATGGGACCAGATGCCATGATCTTAGTTTTTTGAATGTTGAGTTTTAAGCCATGTTCAAGGGCCTCCTTTTTCATGTAGGCTGTCCCCCTCCCCCACCTCTGTGCTGAATCAGAACAGTTCCCCTCGTTTGTGTCTCCTGATGTGTGGTCTTTGTATTTTGATTCAGGGCTGGTTGTCTCTGTGTCTGACTCCCTCAGTTGGTCCCACCGTCTGTCACATGGCAGAAAGTCATGGCATTTATTAAATGGACTTTCTTCTGGTAGCCGACAGTGATGGTTGAAGTCATCTCAGCCTATAGTTTATATATACCTAGCACAGAGACCTCTGGGAAGAAGATTCCTTACCATCCTGAAGCTGGTTGGACTGCTTTTAGGTTTGATGAAAAGCTCTTCCATTTGAGACAGAGTTGTCAGAACTTTGGAACCAGAATGACCTGCGTTCCAATTTGA
Organism: Cephalophus harveyi; assembly: GCA_006410635.1. Taxonomy (NCBI): domain Eukaryota; kingdom Metazoa; phylum Chordata; class Mammalia; order Artiodactyla; family Bovidae; genus Cephalophus; species Cephalophus harveyi. The sequence continues at coordinate 676,262 of SJYT01051675.1, read as the reverse complement.
GCTTCACACCTACATGTGTGTGAGCTTGAGTAAGTTCTAAACCTCTTTGAACATCAGTTTCCACATTTGGTAAACATGAGAGTGATTCATGTGGTTGTTGTGAGGTTGAAATATAATCATTTATGGAAGGCCTTTCCCATGGTGTGTGGCACATTATTCAACAAACTGAAACTATTAGCTCAGTTATGTGGGTGGTGATGGTGCTGATGATAACAGTGATTGTCATGGGGATGATGGGGGTGCTGCTGATGGTGATGCTGACAGTGATGATTGTCATGATGATGGTGGGGATGATGGGGGTGGTGATGGTGGAGGAGATGATGATGATGATGATTGTCATGGAGATGAGGGGGATGGTGATGGGGTTGGGGATCATGGGGATGGTGTTGATGGGATTGGTGATGATGATGGGGTGGTAGATGTGTATAAGAGACAGCTTCACTCTGTTGGCAGGACGGGGAGCTAACAGTGTAGGATGGTGATGATAATGATGATGGGGCTGCTGCTGATGGTGATGCTGACAGTGATGATTGTCATGATGATGATGGGGATGATGGTGCGGTGATGGTGGTGGAGATGATGATGATGATGATTGTCATGGAGATGAGGGGGATGGTGATGGGGTTGGAGATGATGGGGATGGTGTTGATGGGGGATTGGTGATGAGGACGGGGTGGTGATGATGCTGCTGTGATGGTGATGATGATGATGATTGTCATGATGATGGGGATGGTGATGATAATGAGGGGTTGTTGGTGATGATAATAAGAAGGATGGAAATAGGGATCATGAGAAGGAGGAGGAGGCAGATGGTGCTGGGGATGGTGGTAATGTTTCTGCCATTTTGAGGCTCAGTAAGGCTCTATGTCTTCAGGTCTTTGTGAGCATATCTGATATTTGATCAGTTCCAGGTCCTGACCAGGCACACAGACCACCCTGTCTTTTCTCCTTCCATCCTCTGTGCATTTACCCACAGGAAAAAACTGCTCTTGAAGCTCCCACTTCTGTCCTGTGGGCCAGTCAAGGCACCAGGTAAAATCTTTGCTAAATCCCTGCAGTTCCAGGGCCCATCAGCTATTTCCTATTAGAGTTTCATGCATCCCTTTGACATATTTTTATTGTCAGGTTAGAAGAAAATATTCCACTCGTTTGCAACATTCTCATTATATTCCCTTTATAACAATTTCTAAAAGAGAATAAATATAAAATATTTCTGTGTATTGTGGCAATATTTCAGGCTGACTTTAATATGCTGCATGGTTTTCCAACTCACAATTCTTCTAACCTTGTGATGACAGTTAAGAAACCTTCAGACCTGGGAAAACATGTGGATCGATGAGTCAGTGGAAGAGCAGGACACTTTATGGGGATTCACAGAGAGAAGCTTTCTGCCGACTCAGAGGTACTGCCTCAGTCTGTGAGAGTAAACCCTTCCAACTCATGAGATCTCCTTCCCCTAGGTCATTTCTGAGAACTCAGAGATGACCCTCGGGGACCAATCAGTAACTGAGTCCTTGAGGAGCCCAGTCAGGAAGTTTGGTTTGAGGGGGTATGGGGGATGGACCTGGCTGTCCCCAGGGGGCCATCACAGCCAACCCCAGAGGACCCGGTTACTTGGTCATCCAGACTTCCAGTTTCCACCCGGGGCACATGAGAACTCAGAGATGACCCTCGGGGACCAATCAGTAACTGAGTCCTTGAGGAGCCCAGTCAGGAAGTTTGGTTTGAGGGGGTATGGGGGATGGACCTGGCTGTCCCCAGGGGGCCATCACAGCCAACCCCAGAGGACCCGGTTACTTGGTCATCCAGACTTCCAGTTTCCACCCGGGGCACATGTCCTCCCACTGTGCCTCAGCTCCTGGCATGTGGCAGATCTAGGACCTTGCCTGTTCCTGGAGTAGACCCGGCGCCATGCTGGGCAGCCCCACTGGGAAAACAGAGGAAGGAGCATTCCCAAGGGCTCTCCCTGGACAGATGGCCACTTTGGGGTGGATGCCAGGCAGGTAGGCCCATTGGTGGCCTCTACCATGCCCCCCCACCCCCACCATTGTATCTCTCAGCCTGGTCCTAGCCCAACTACAGATCAGGACCCCTTGTGAGTCCCTGGCCCCTGCACCCTTGTTCAGGGCACCCTCCTGCTCAGAATCCCCCTCCCTGTCCCTCAGGCTGCTCTCGCCCCTCCTGAGCTTTGAGATGCAACCCTTTTCTGATACCTGAAGCCCCTGGGGACACCCTGTCCTCACCCACCCCTACTGCCAGCACCCAGGGCAGCACCCATGTGCTGGCTGCTCATCTCTCTCCAGTGATGGAGTGGATGGTAGGAAGTACCCAGTATGTGGTGGGCACGCAGGCGATTCACAGATGGTGGTCCCTGGGGAATACCTGAACCCTGAGCCAGGCAAAGGCAACCCTGCTCCTCAAGAAGCTCGCAGGCAGATCTGGAGATCAGGACCTAGATCTGAGGAAATGATGGAATAGCCTTCATGAAGCAGACCAGAAGCAGGACTGCCCAGCAGGAAGTTAGGGGGCTGCGGGCAAAGCTGGGGCCACAAGAATCACTGTTGGATGAGCATGTTCCAGGCCCCAGGAGGATCTCCTCTCTCTTTTCACCCTCACACTTACCTTTTGAGCTAGTCGTTACATCTGTGGTCGAGAAACAGGCCCAGAAAGGCAAAGTGACCTCCCTAAGGTCACACAGCCAGGAGCATGGAACCCAGGACTTGGACTATCAACTGGAGTCCCAGGGAGTTCAGTCTGGGTGGTTCTGAAGGTGTTTCCAACATGACCCAATGGACCAGCAATGGTGGGAGGAATGCGTCCCAGGGGTGGTAGAGGAGGTGGGGCATGCAGACCATGCCCTTCGGGGAGGATGACCAAGGGCTCTGACCTGGCCGAGGAGGGCTTCCAGTGGGGCCACCAATGCAAGGATGCTGGGGGCTGGGTCCATGGCTCTGCCTCTGTCTGGGCTGTGACTGCAGGTTCAAGAGCAGGGCTAGCCCTTTGGTGCTGGGTTAGGCTCCAATAACCAGAGCACAGCCCTGGGAAAGGCAGCTGGCACCGTTCCATAAAGCAGCCAAATTCTATTGTCTGCTTTCCACACAGTCAAACAAAATTTGCTGTCCCCTTGTGGCCCTGCATCTCCTGTTATCTCTATCTAGGGCCCTTCTTTCTTCCAGCTTCACCGGGAGAGAAATATTTATGGCCTTGTTTATTTCACTCTCTGCAGGAAATGCCCAGACTGGGCTCTGCAGGGAAGCAGGTAGCGGTGGGCCAGGTGGGCGACTCAGACAGGGGTTGCCTCATGTTGTTTATGGGTTCTGCACCGGGGCCAGCCCCAAGGGGGTCTTCAGACCTGACAGCCCCCAGCCTGGGAGAAATCAGCCCCCCCAGAAGGAAGCAGGCAGCCCCCCTCATGGCAAAGTCATGTAGTAGCCCCCCAGCTCCCACATTCCCAGAAACCACAGACTACCTGCCTCCTACCCAAAGGAGGAACTCCCCAGGAAGCAGGCCAACCTGAGGCTTGTCTCTGTCCCAGGCTGGAGGTGGGTGTCAGAAAAGGAGGGCGGGTGCTGGGGGTGGGGCTAGGGGGTGCTAGCTAGCCAGCCCACCTCCACTTTCTGCCTCCTCCAAGCCTCCCTCCTGGTAGCCTGAGCAGGACCATTGCTGAAATGACAAAATCACAGAAATGGAGGATGGATTAGTGGATGGCAGCAGTTAGGAAGGGGGCGAGTGGCTCAAGAGGGGACCAGGGCAGCCTTTGTGGGGATGTGAATGTTCTATCTTAACTGTGTCAGGGTCAACATCTGAGGAGGAAGACATGGAGGCTCCTGGTCCCAGGACAGCAGGCAGCCTTGCTGTCAGCCCAGAGGACACAGGTGCTGGTTGGCCCTCCTCAAGGGGAAAATCCTGGTGCAAAAGGGGTCGCACGTCTGTGGTTTGGCTTGGGCTCCACCCCCCATGCCCCTCCCCCAGGGGTCCTGCCCTTGGCTCAATCTCTCTCCTTTCCTTTCCAAACAAGAGAAGCCTGCCCTGGGCAGTTCTGAGCGTCTGCAGAGCACTCTGCTCTTTCCCCAGGGATCAGCTCGCGGTGGCAGTCATGACCCTGTCTCCCTTCAAAGCACTGCAGGAACACAGGAGCCCTGGAAGCAGGGCTGAGCCCAAACACATGGCCAGACATCTGCCTTCTCGGCTGGCCGGACAGACCCATCCACCTGCAGGCCTGGTTCTCCTAGGGAGGAAAGCACCATTCATTCATCTGGCAAATCCCCCCAGACCCCGCTAGGTTCCAGGACCCTCCCAGGGCACTGGGTGTCCTGAGTATGACTGACATCGGCTTGCCTGCCCTAGTGAGCTTAGAGTCTAGCAGAGAGACCGGGCCCAGGCCTTCTCTCTCAGCCACCAGCTCAGGCCAGGATCCTGTGCATCTAAAGCCTGGAATTCCAAAGTTCCAGAATCCCAAATTTGGGACTGCAGAGCCTTTTCCCCTGGGATCCCTCCAGCTGGGCCCTTGCCCTGCAGACATTCAGGAGAGGAATCCTCATCACTGGGGAAGCAGCAGGCCCTGGGCTCTCTGCCCACAGCAACCCCAGCCTGGTGGTCACGTGGAGGACTTGGAGCCCAGTCCCTGCCCCAGGGCATATGCTCACAGTGGCTCAGGGGCTGATCCATGGAAGTCAAGATGGACCCTGCAGAGGGCCCTCTCAATGATCTCCCTCAAAGGGCTGGACCCCTCTTTCTGCTCCCTTGGCTTCTGGAAGGGCTGGAGGAACCCTGCTCACAACATTCATCTGGGGTCCTGGCTGTGCAAGACCACATGAGATGCTCTTCCTCAGCCACAAGGTCAACAGGGAGCAGAGGTGGGAAGTGTCCCAGCCCTGGAGCCTGCCACAGACCCGCCTATCTGCAAGCAGGAGGGGAGGCTCCGAGCTTCTTAGCCCATTATTTATCTAGTAGATTCTCAGCTTTGCAGCTGCTGAGACCACAGCCAGGGATGAATAATGATGAGCGGGTGTCCTCCCTTTGTGCCTGGGCCTTCAGGGAGCTCTGTGGGCAGTCAGAGGTGAGACGGGGCTGGGCCGGGAGAAGAGGATGCTTGAGGCTGGGAAGTCTCCAGGCAGCGCTGTCTTCAGACCAGATGACGTGCTGGCCTGGACACTGATTTCCAGTACACAGGTGTGAGGACCCCTTCTGGTGCCCACCTGGAGGAAATCTGTCAGGACCCCATAGCATCTTGAAGAGGTCTTGAAGCTGTCTCATGAGCCTGGTGAAGGCTCGGGCTGCAGACTCTTCCTGTCAAATCTGCAGGCTGGTGTCCCCCTGGCCTCCCTTGCCTGCAGATTAAGGGCCCTCCTAGCCAGGCCTGACCCTTCATCCCCAGCTCCCTTGTGCCAGATGTCCAGTCAATTTAATACCGGTTCCTGGGACTTGACCCTCTGCCCACAGGCTGGCAGCATCATGAGGACTTCACTCCAGGACAGACAGTACAGTTTCGATGCTTGTTCTTGTGAACTTGCCAGCCCCCATCTGCAGACCTGGGAAGGCACTGGGCCTGGGGTCCCTGTGGGCAGACAGGGGGTGGGATGCAGGATATGGCAGTGAGCTGAGGGTCTCTCTCAGATGGGGAACATGGAGACCACAGAGGCTGGACAGGGTGGCTTGAGGCCTCGATGTTTTCATGCAGATCCAATGGGAACATTGGGTCAGCATCTGCATGGATCAGGTGTCACAGAAGTCCCCTCAGCACCATGCTATGGGCTGGCAGCCTGGTGGGGCTGATGAGAAGGACTCCATGCTGGGGTCTTCAGGTTCAGCCAGCCACCCTGCAGGGCCTCCTGAATCCAGACGCCCGTTCCTGGGCTGGGATCCTGAGCCCAGGTCTTCACCTGAGCCTCCTTTTGGCCTGGTTTTCAGCCAGAACTGCTACCACCATGAATTTGGGCAGGAACATGACGGGGGAAGCCTCAGGGTGCAAGGACCTTGACCTCTGCCCCTGCACTGTATGAGTGAAGGAAGGGAGGGCACTGAGCACCCAGCCTTAGGGGAGCAGAGACTGGGGATTTGCAGGGGGCAGAGTGGATGATGCACCCGGAATGCACTATCCACGTGGGCAAATTGCTTCCACTTTTGCCCTTGATTTTGCCACTTGTAGAACAAGGAGGCCTGAAGGAGCTCTGAGGCCCCTTGGGGTAATCACCTCTAGAATTCCACTAGGCTTTGCGGAGGCCCAGCAGGCCAGGTTTAGTGGTGAAGCAGGGAGGCGGCAGTGGGCGTGCATGCCAGAGGCCTCCACACGTGCCTCTCAGACCCCCGAGCGTCAGCCCAGCGCAGGTGAGAACAGAGTCTCTGGACCCCTCCCACGGGCATCTCAGCCTCTCTACACACCCCCATGTTGGGGAAGGAGGCTTTCACCTCAAGGCATGGGAGCCGAGCATCCCCAGTGTTGTTAGGGGTGGGACCTCGGGACCAGTGTGGTCCAGACTAGTCACCACAGGAAGCCCTGTCCCCTTGTTCATCCTCCCTGGAGCCTGGGAGGCCAGAAGCAAAGGTCTGGGCATGCAGAGCCAGGGTGGCCCCTGTGAGAAGGAGGCCTGGCCAGGCCAGACCGCAGCCCAGAGGAGCCCTGTGTGGCCAGGAAGGCCCAGACTGCAGGGTGGATCTGCATCTCGAGGGCTTGATTGATCATGCTGTTCGGAGTGGATATATTTTTTAATAATCTGTTTCTAAAATTAGCTTTTCTCTGTACAGCAGCAATCACAAACAGCCTGGGACGCATCTTTTTTACCTGCCAGTGGTAGATGTTTGTTTTCCTTCAAGAGAGAGCAGAGGGAGGCACTGCCCCTGGGTCCCAGCACCCGAAAGCTGGGGGTGTCCAGCCCCCATCCTCTTGGAGGTCCCGAGCCAGTTGGGACGCACGGGGCCCGCCTGCCAACTCTGAGCTGCCCCTTAGCCCCTCCTCCCATGGCATGGGGGCAGGTGATGTCACCTTTCTGCATCTTGGTTTCCTCAGCTGTAAAACACCGTGGTTACAGTTATTTCACAAAGCGCTTTGGGGGTTAAAATAAGTAATAATGTAGAATTTAAAGCAATAGCTTTCTCTACCTTTCTTTGCCCTCCGGTGGCTGCGAAAAACTGATTCTGTCTCAGTTTTACTGCTTCTGTTGGTGCCAGATTTCAAGTCTTTCTTTTAACTCACATCCCCTTTGGATGAACATGAGTCTCCCCCCGGGGGTCCCCAGTCCCCCCCACCCCCCAACCAAGGTTCTCATCTTCTTTGAGCTTCTGAGTTCCTCTACCAGCCAAGATTTTCTGTCGCTGAGTTTTCTATTTCTGTTGTCTGTGATTCAAAGTAGTAAGATCTTTCCGTGTTCCCTATATACAATGGGGGTATAATGTTGAGTGTGTTTGTTAAGCCACTCTCCACCTCCAGCATCTTGATTGGCTCTTACAAGGTCATGTTCCCTTGACACCTTATTGCAAATCTGCCAGTGAGTATAAAAGCTGCTGGTGTTACACTAAGTGCCTGCTGTGTGCTCGCCCTGTGCTGGGCTAGCCCAAGGATTCAAAAGTGATGTCGGGTCCTCTTAGCCCTCTGGTGAAGGAGATAGGAGTTAAGAGACGTGAAACAGTGGAGGCCAAGACACGGGCTCTGGGGCTGTGCCCAAGGATGAGGGTGGAGGCCAAGGGCCTGAAGCTGAGCTTGGAAGAGGGAAGAAAAGTGAAAGTGTTAGTCGTTCAGTCATATCTGACTCTCTGCCACTCTGTGGTGTAGGCTGCCAGGCTCCTCTGTCCCTGGGATTCTCTAGGCAAGAATATTGGAGTGGGTTGCCATTTCCTTCTCTGGAGGATCTTCCTGACACGGAGATTGAACCTGAATTTTGTGCATTGCAGGTGGATTTTTTATCGTCTGAGCCACCAGGGAAGCCCTGGGAGCTTCCTGGGAGGCGGGGTCATGAGCTGAGCTCTGAAAGGTGGCAGAGTTGGGGTCGGCTGAGAGGAAGGGAGAGCTTTGCAGGCAGAGTCATGACCTTGACCAAAGCCTCCAGGCAGGAGCAGGGCTGTGCCCAAGGATGAGGGTGGAGGCCAAGGGCCTGAAGCTGAGCTTGGAAGAGGGAAGAAAAGTGAAAGTGTTAGTCGTTCAGTCATATCTGACTCTCTGCCACTCTGTGGTGTAGGCTGCCAGGCTCCTCTGTCCATGGGGATTCTCCAGGTCAGAATACTGGAGTGGGTTGCCATGTCCTCCGCCAGGGGATCTTCCCCACCCAGGGATCGAAGCTGTGCCTCTTACATCTCTTGCATTGGCAGGTGGGTTTTTTACCACTAGTGCCACCTGGGAAGCCCAGATAAAGGGCATCCAGTAGCAAAGAGTAGGAAACAGATCATGTTCTGGCTTATGTTGTTCATTCATTGGATGTTAAGTCCGAGAGATGAGGCTGTATTATGGCTGGCAGCGGCCTGGCCATGCCTGCTCCCCCTGCCTTCTAGAACAAGGTGGGCTCTGCCTGCAGCATCCACCTACTCCTGTCATCTAGCCAAACAGAAGAGCAGACTCTGAGCAGACTCAGGGCCCAGGGGAGGCCTTGATTCCAGAAGTTTCAGAGGGCTGCTTCATGCCCGTATCAGTCAGCAGGCCTCTCCCAAGAGACCCCTCTGCTGGCTCCTGGGGACCTCCCCGGACCTCCCAGCGTTGCCCTCACCCCTCCCGTTTCCACGGAGAAGTGCTGACTGTTTTGTTTCCGCTCTCCCATCACTTTCTGGAATTCATCTACATCAAAGCACAATCCCTTCTGTTCAGCACTCAACAAGGCTGTGGTGATTAAGCACTTAAATTGATTAATCAAATTTCCTGTGATGAGAACTACTGTCATTCATTAATCTGAGCGGGATTATAAATAAGAGATGGCAAATACAGAAGGCAAACGTGTTGACAGATCGATGCGAGGCCTGAATCACAAGTAGGTGCCTGCCCCTGAGGAGCTGTAGGCAGCCTGGAGACAGAGTTTCCCTGAAGACAGAATTAGACTGAGATTAAAGAATCCCTATTTTAATAAAGAGAGATGCAGAGATGAGCGGTCAGCCCCGGGAGTGGGGGAAGGGTGCAGGTTTGCCTACCAATGGGTGGCTGTGTTCCTGGACGTGACTGGATATCTGGAATTGCACACCAGTTCAGAATCTGGGTTTTGGAGAAGGACCAGCCTTAGGTTCAAATCCTGCCTCCAGGGACTTTCCTGGTGGTCCAGTGGCAACTCTGTGCTCCCAATGCAGGGGCCCCAGGTTCCATCCCTGGTTGGGGAACTAGATCCCACGTGCCACAGCTAATACCCAATGCAACTAGATAATGTATATTTGAAAACAAATCCTGCCTCCATGGCTCACGCACTAGGTACTCAGCTAAGATGCTCATTCCATCTCCCAGCTGGTGAGATGTGAATGTTAAAGCCACCTCCCTCATGGGATGGTTATTAAGATTAGATGAAGTGAGGTCTGTGAAGCACTTTTCATCCATTCTATAAATATTTATTGAGCACCTACTGTATGCCTGTGCCATGCTGGTATGTAGAGATCTGTGAGGAATCAGTGAGTATGGTCCCCACCCCTCTTGGAGCTAGCATTCCAGTGGAGAACAGACGTTGATCTTGCTTGACAGGATCCTGGTGCTGGAGAGGGCTGGGAAGAAGCCCAGGGACAGAGAGAGCAGACAGGATCCAAGGAGCTTGACCTGCTCCAGGCTCAGGGAGACTTTCCAGAAGGAACATTTGGTCTGAGCTCTTACAAAAGCCTGGGGCTAAGTTGGTGTAAAGAAGCAGGGTGGGGATCAGCTAAAAGACTGTGTCAGAGGGAGAGAAAAGCACAGATGAGGCCCTGACCTCGGAAGGAGTAGGCATGGATGGGAGCCCTCTGGAGGTCGGTGGTAAGGAGGCTGGCAGCCCCAGGTGAGGCTGGGAAGTGAGAGCAGTAGCCAGATTCCTTGGGGCTTCTGGCCATGTTGAGGACCAGGTTTTATGAATCAGCACTGCCTAGGTGGGAGCTTTGATTGTGAGTAGCTCAGGGATCGGAGAAGGCAATGGCACCCCACTCCAGTACTCTTGCCTGGAAAATCCCATGGACGGAGGAGCCTGGAAGGCTGCAGTACATGGGGTCGCTGAGGGTCGGACACGACTGAGCGACTTCACTTTCACTTTCATGCATTGGAGAAGAAAATGGCAACCCACTCCAGTGTTCTTGCCTGGAGAATCCCAGGGATGGGGGAGCCTGGTGGGCTTCCGTCTATGGGGTCGCACAGAGTCGGACATGACTGAAGCGACTTAGCAGCAGCAGCAGCAGCAGCTCAGGGATGGGGAAGGATATCCCCACTGAGGCACAGAAGGAGGATCCTACCAGCCCAGGCCAGCCCACCACCCCATCTTTCCCAGGTGCCACATTCTCTGCTGACTTTCCGAACCCAGACACATGAGGTCAGTCAGTCCTTGGTCTTTGAGCACTTCTTCCTGCCTGTGGTCCCTGCCCCTCTGGGATGTTCTCCCTGACTTCTGGTCTTGATGTCAACACAACTTCAGTTTCCAGCTTCAAGTGTACTGCTTCCCCACTCAGGTCAAAGCCTCGTCCCCACTCCCCACCCCCTACTGCCATGACAGTCCCACGGAGCACTGCAGCCTGTTGTTCATAACCCGGTCAGAGAGGCAGTTCGCCCCTAATACATGTGATGTTTTCCCTGATGCCTGATTCCATACACACGTCGGGTGTAGGCCCCAGGAGACAGGGATCTGGTCTGTTCTGGCCTCCAGTGCATCCTCATACCCTACATAGGGCCTGATGCAAGGGAAACCTCAGCAAATGCTTGTTGAGTTCACAGGTGCTGAATCAAGGTGGCTTAGAAGCATCAAAGAGATGGTGGTGGCTGTGCCAGAAGACAGTGGGCAGGTTAGGGGACCTCTAGCCCTGGGCATCCAGGTCTACGTCTTCCAGGTCTCAGGACTGGGCTCTTGCTTGGCATATGGGTATGCTAAGAGGCTGGAATCTGCTCTTGCCTTCCAGCAACATCCAGTGGGGTGGGGGAGATGAACAGTCAAGAGATCATTGCAGTGCACTGAGATTAGTGCCAGGTGGCTCAGAGCAGGGGTCAGGGGATGTTCTGGATGGGCCAATGTCAGGACTGGGTTTTTAGGAGGTGCAGGAGTTGGGAAATGAATCCTAGGCAAAGGGGTGGCAGCATGAAGCTTTCCCTGCCCCTCAAGTCCCTGCCTCCTTTTCTGTCTATTTTTACTTCCCAACATCCTGTTAAGCCTCTAAGGGGCCCCAGTTACACAGGCCAGAAGCAGGAGGCCCAGCCTCTCATGCACACCTCTGCCTGGACACAATGACCAGGAAATGTCATTCTTGGTCTGGTGAGGTTCACACATCATGATCAACGAATGAGCCATTCAAGCCCGCTCTCCTTCAGGCCCCCAGAAATAAACTGTAAGAGTCTGGTAGGAGGGGAGGGACGAAGGGGAGAGCAGGGGGAAGCTGGATTCCTCCCTTGGAGGTAAACCACTGGCGCTCGGAGAGATTAAAACTATCATTCCTTGCTGAATTGGCCTCTTTCTCTGTTTCACTAAATAATTAAAGGACCTTTATTAAAAGAGTTGCCATCCTAAAGATGTCAGCTCTTCATCTGTCATGTCCTTCCTCTGGAGCTCAGCCTTGGGGCCATGTCCAAGCACCCAGCCATAGACAATGTTTGCCCCAAGACCTGAAATCATCTCAACCATGGCCTTGGGGACCTACAGTGCACCCCGTGCTGGAGGAGACACAAACCTCTGGTGGTTCAGACCGGGCCTCTCTGGGTGGTTTCTGCTGGTGACAGGTTGAGCAGGGCTCAGGGGGTATGAAGAGCAAGAGGCAGGGAGATGTGCTTTGCTCAGCCCAGGGTTCCATGTGTCATTTGCCTCCAACCCAAGCACTGGGCTGGGCCAGGACAGGTAAGCTGTGCATGCATGCTAAGTCACTTCAGTCGTGTCCACTCTGGGACCCTATGGACTGTAGCCCTCCAGGCTCCTCTGTTCATGGGATTCTCCAGGCAAGAATACTAGAGTGTGTTGCCATTACCTCCTCCAGGGGATCTTCCTGACCCAGGGATCAAACTTGCATCTCTTATATCTCCTGCATTGGCAGGCAAGTTCTTTATCACTAGCACCACCTGGGAAGCCCCCTCAGGTAAGCTAAGGAGGCCCAGTTTCTGCTGTCAAGATGCTCCCCACTAGAGAGGGAGGAGACACGGAGGTAGGCTTCTAAGATGCAGTGGGGCCTCGGCCTTGTTGTGATGGCCAGTGAGCAGAGGGGCAGATGGGTGTCAAGGAAGGACCACCTGGCAGAGCCTTGGAGTCCAGGCTAGATCAGAAGAGGAGGTGTTTGCAGGATCCCCTGAAGGACAAATACAAGTTCATTACACCTAGAAATGGGACTTTCTCCAAACCTTCCAAACCAAAGCAGAGCAGATGCAAAGGCATGGAGAGCTGGAAGCATACAGCACATTCAGGGTTTCATCCAACTAATGAATGAGTGCCTACTGTATACCAGGAGCCAGGCCACTCCTGGAGAATACAAAAATGAGTGTGACATGTATCTACCCCTCATAAAGTTTGTGATCTAGTAAGGAAGACAGATTAAAAACAGCCCCACAAATTAAATATACGCATGTTCAGTTGCCTCAGTGGTGTCTGACTCTATGTGACGCCATGGACTGTAGCCCTCAAGACTCCTCTGTCCATGGGATTCTCTGGGCAAGAATACTGGAGTGGGTTGCCATGCCCCGCTCCAGAGGAACTTCCTGACCCAGGGATCACACCCGCCACTCTTAAGTCTGCATTAGCAGGCATGTTTTTTACCACTAGCACTGCGAATCTGCCCTAATGAAAGCATGTTCCAACAACCTCTGTAGCAAAAAGAGGGGAGTGATTAGGTCTAAGTATCAGGTGGGAAGGGCATGGATGCCTTCCAGGAGGAAAGAACGTCTGAGTGGGTTTTGAAGGTATGCCCGCATTCACTGGGAATGTGGAGGGGTTTGGTGTGACCTGCACAGTTGGTTCATGGAGGGATGTGTTGCTGAAGGAGATCAGAGAAAAGGCTGAGAAGTGAAGGGGAAGGAAGGAACCGGAGCCTTCTAGAATGATCTAAGCAGGGAAGGCTGCTGCTCTGAGAAGAGACTGCAGAAATGAGATGCTGGCAGAAATGAGATGCTGGCAGAGCTGGGGGAAGGGAAGCCTGTGGGAGTTGTGGCTGGAGCCAAGTGTGGAGGGCTGGCAGCAGAGTGGTGCCCACCACCCACAGTGGAGCTGGAGGCTGGGCCGGAGTGGCCTGTAAGGTGTGAGTGCCAGACAGAGCACATTGCCCCAGGTGACCCTGGACCGGGACAGGCCCCGCCTGGATCTGAGAGGTTGAACCCAAGATCCTGCATGATGGACAGATTTAGTTGCCTTTGCGCTGTTTGACCCAGGCTGCCTGATGCCAAGGGAACCAGGGAAATGGCAGGGCACTCAGGACTTGGAAAAGACTTGGCTTCAGCAGGGGCATGACCTTCACTCATACGTACCCTCACGTGAAAGAATCTGGCACTTGGTTTGAATTTTTTAAGTCTTCCAAGAAGGTCTGAGATCACTTGCTAAGTAATCAGAATCTCAAATTGCTGATGCTACAGTGGCTGGGAATGAAGGGACCTGAGGCTGGAGGTGTAAACTAATGTTGGCTCCAGTGGGGTGAGAGCCAGGCCATGATTTGAGCAAATATTCAGGAGTCAAGATGGTGTCATAAATGGGGCTCCTGAAGTCTGGGTGTCCAAAGATTTGGGTTCGCAGCCGGGTAAGCCTGGCCCTACCTAGGAGGTCCTACTCTCCTCTGCTGGAAAATGAAGGTGTCAAGCTCATGAGTAAACGATCCCTCAGTACTTTCAACTCCAGACATTTTCCCGAGTCCATGCATCTTCCGCCCACCGGCTCACCTTGCTGTCGGCAAGAGTTAACTTTTAATGAGAAAAGAATTTCTCTCCGGAATATTGAGTATAATTAAAACTCTGCCGTGGGAAAAAAAAAATCCTAGCAAACCACAGAGAGGACTAGAGGAAGTGACAATGTTAAAAAGACGACCCCCATTTCCCTCTCCCTGCGACATGGATTATTAAGTCAGGTTCAAAAAAGTTCCTATTAAATATTCAAATATTGCATTAAATATTCATCATCTCAAAAATTGCTTCCTAACAGATCCTTAGGTAAATATAACAATATTTGATCACAAAAGCTGCATGGCCTGACAGAGGCTCAGAAAGGGTGAGAATCTGGGGCTCCGTTCCCACGAGCATGGGGAATCCCACTCAGGGGGAGGAGACTGGGCAAGAAGGACTGAGGCCTGGGGGCCCACAGGTCAGCTGATGCAGTATGTGAGCCTGATGAGAAATGAAGCAACATCCACAATCATGATCCTGTAGGATTAGCCGTTCAGGGGAAGCTGAGCCTGCGTTAGTGGGGTTCTCCTCTAGGGGGTGCCTCTGCAGGCTCCAGAGAAACATCTTCTGCCAGAAGGGGCCTCTTCCAGCTGTGGGATCCAGCTGTCCCACCCTGGGAGGTGCTGTGAAAAGAACCTCCGTTAAAGTAGTGGCTGGGCTGGAAACGCTTAGGTCCCTTCTGGAAGCTGGGGTGTGGTGGTGGGGACGGGGGGTTGTTTCTCTATTTGTTGTTGTCTAGTCACTCAGTCCTGTCTGATTCTTTGTGACCCCATGGGCTGCAGCACGCCAGGCTTCCCGGTCCATCACCATCTCTCAGAACTTGCTCAAACTTATGTCCATTGCGTCAGTGATGCCATCCAACCATCTCGTCCTCTGTCATCCATAGCTTCCCCAATTTGCACATGGCCCTGCCATTCCTTGAATAGGCATCTGGTCTACCAAAACAATAAAACAACTTAGTTGCTCAGTCATGTCTGACTCTTTGCGACCCTATGGACTGTAGCCCACCAGGCTCCTCTGTCCATGGCAATTCTCCAGGCAAGAATACTGGAGTGGGTTGTCATGCCCTCCTCCAGGGGATCTTCCCAACCCAGGGATAGAACCAGGTCTCCCAAATTGCAGGCAGATTCTTCAGCATCTGAGTCACCAGGGAAGCCAGCCCCTGGTCTGCCAAAGAGAGATATGAACAGTTCTCTGGCCAGCAATTTTTCAAACTCCCTCTTTTTTTCCTTTAATTCATCTGGCTGTGCCAGTCTTAGTCATGGTGCGTGACATCTTCGTTGCTGCACGTGGGCTCTTCTAGTTGCAGCATATGGGATGCTGCATTCGGAATCTAATTCCCCAACCAGGGATAGATCCAGGGCTTCCTGCATTGGGCGCATGAACCACTCTACCATCAAGGAAGTCCCCAGCAACTGTTTTCCCAGCCTCCCAGGCACAGTGCTGGGGTCTGCAGGGGGCTCTGCAGCAGGCTGACTCAGTCTCAGAGCTCCTGAGCATCGGGCTGGGTCCTCTTATGGTGGGGACCACCCAAGCCCTGCAGGGCATGCGACAGGAACCCTGGCATCCCCCACCCCCCAAGGTGCTGGCTGCACCACCAAGTCATGTCCACCTAAAATGCTCCCAGAAGTCGCCCTGTGTCCCCGAGGCGGCAAAACCGTCCCTGGTAGGAAACTCTGCTCTGCAAGACAGGCCCTGGGTGAGGTCATGCTGTGTGTGGATGGCTGGGTGCTGGGGGGGAGGAGGGGAAAAACCAAGCCAGTCATGGTGGAAGGTGGGCTGTCTTAGGACTTTTGTGTGGGAGGGGGGAGCACTGGATACAGCTGCTCACACTTTCCCACCCAGAGCCTTCCTGAAGGCTTGGGGGCCAAGGGCCTCCACCCACGCCCTGCTCCTCCCACCCCCACCTCACAGCCACAGAGCTCCTACTGCTTACCAGCAACACTAATGCCCCCCTTAAGGCCCACATTGAGCCTCCCTCTGCCCCCAGGCCCCCCAACCTCCCTGCAGCCCTGCCTCCTTCCAGCTCCCCCGCATCACCCTTTCCAGACCCAGGGGGCAGGGGGCTGGGCGCCAGGCTATGGGCTGGGGGCCTGGACTCCACTCACCTCCACTCAGCGCGCACTAGGAACACAAACCAGTCCTTCCCCTCCCCAGGTCTGGGTCTCAGCTGAATAGCAAGGACTCTGCCTGGCCTGGCGGGTGCCAGGGCCCTCTCGCCCCTGGATTCTCTTATCCACCTGAGTGGCTCGGGGGTCCAGGCAGCCTCTCCAACCTGAATGCGAGGCACTGGGAGAGCAGGGACCCGTCATCTCCTGCTTCCTGGGTCGAAGGCTGGGGCTGCTGCAGGACTCAGGGCTGGGTTTCCGGGGCTGCCCTCTGACCCCAGGCCAGCATCCACAGGGTTGCCAGCTAGAGCAATCCTTCTCCCCCTCCCTCTACACGGGCACTTGGGCTAGAGAAGCTAGGCTGTTTTCCCAAGGTCACATGTACAACGAAGCCAGGTTCACACCCAGGCCAACCTGACCCCAGAGTCCATGCTCTCAGTAACACCTCCCCAAGTTCCTATGTCACCGAGTCCCCCAGCAGGTGAGCAGACCTCCCAGTCACCCATGCCAGCCTCTCCTTCCTCTCAGCTCACAGCAGCCCCAGGTGTTTTCAGAAGAGAGAATGCAGATACCCAGGTCACATGTACAACGAAGCCAGGTTCACACCCAGGCCAACCTGACCCCAGAGTCCATGCTCTCAGTAACACCTCCCCAACTTCCTATGTCACCGAGTCCCCCAGCAGGTGAGCAGACCTCCCAGTCACCCATGCCAGCCTCTTCTTCCTCTCGGCTCACACCAGCCCCAGGTGTTTTCAGAAAAGAGAATGCAGATACCCGTGCATAGGCCTCCTCCACCTCCCCTGCTCCCTCCTCGCCCCCCACCCAGCCCTCACGTTCTGGTTGGGGAGGGGCTGCAAGGATGGACAGGCTTCCTTCACCAGCCGCAGGCAGGGGGCTGGGGCAGGGGCTCCCTGGAGCAGAATTCTGATATAGGCCTCCCGCTGTAAGCACTCCCTCCTCAGCTCCTTATGCCCACAGACAGGAAGGTGTAAGATGCGAGGCTTCAGTGGATCAGGAAGGTTCTCAAGCCCCCATGTCCTGGAGGAAGGCCCATGTGCTGGGAAAGAGCCTGACCTCAGGGTGGGGCTGACCTGACTGAGGCCCCCAGCAGAGGCAGCGGGGTCTGTGTCCAGGGTGGGGATGGGGCCCTTTGGCAGGCCTTTGCCTGCCCTGCTTGCTCTGCCATCCAGGCTGTTTTGCTATTCCATCCACCCATGGATGGAAAATGGCTCCGAGGTAGAAAAGCAAAACATTTCCCCAAACAAAGCAGTAAGCTGTGTGACTGTTGATCTCAGCGTGGTCTGTCTGGAACCAGGGGGTGCGTGACGGTGGTGGGGCCAGAGGCTCAGGGCAATGGCCTGAAGGTGCTGCTGGGCCAGGAAGATGCTGGTTCACCTGTTTTTAAGGAAAACTGTTGAAGAGGCTCTGTCCAGGGGCATGGAGTCTGGATGCCACAGGGCTGCTGAAATGATTGATGCCAGCCTGGATCTCTCATCAGGATGGGACTCGGGTTTCTTAACCTGAAACTGCACCCAAACTGGGGGGCGGGGGGCAATGGAAGGGGGAAGTGGCCACTGGCATTTTCCCCGACCCCCGCCTGTCATCAGGGAAGACAGAATTAGCAGGAGAGGCAGGCTGGCCCTCCTGGGGCTGAGCAAGGATGCAGTTAGTGTGCTCCTAGGACAAGCAAGGCCACCCCCAGGCTCTACCCTGCCACTTCAAGGCCTTTCTTCTCCTAGAAAACAGGCCTGAGTAAACACCAGCTCCTCTCTCAGAGCAGCTTCTGGCTGAGAAAGGCCTCTGACTCCACGCTTTGAAATGGAGAAGTAGCTAAGGGGTGAAACAGAGCAGTGGTCCCAGCTCTGGCCTTGCCAGCACACAACCCATAAGGCTGGGAGTTCTGCCTGGAGACGGACTAAGAGTGAAGTCCCACCATTTGGCCCAGCGGCTGCTCAGCACCAGCTTTGAGGCTACCCAGCAAGCCCTGGGGCAGAATCCCTGTGAACTTGGACAAGTCCTGGCTCCTCTGAGGCTTGGGCCATCCTCCAAGTGGGATGGATGCTAATCCCCCGCCTTGAGTGTCCATTGTGAGCCGGCGTGCAGTGTCACTTGCTCAGGCAACAGTGGCCAGAGACACACGATCCCAGAGAGATGACCCCAGTAGCTGAGCTGAGTGCAGAGCACAGCAAAGTGTGATGTCACGCAAGAGTTCTGTTTGCAGCAGCAGCAGGAGGCAAAGCAGGACCCCGAAGCCTCAGCTCTGCCTCTGGACTGGAGGAGCATAGTGGGGGAGAAGGGAGCCGCTGCACCCGCTGGCCTCGCAGGCAGCACAGATGCAGAGCTGAAGACAGGTGGGATTGAATTAGCCACAGGTGCCCGGGGCTGTGAGTGCCCCCTGTGCCCCTCCCCTATTCCCCCAACTGCCTGCAAGATTCAATACTGCCCTGTGCAGGTTAGCAGAATATTGGATTCCAAAGAGTCATATTTTAACGCTGCCGAATAGTTGCAGGCGACAGAAAACCTGTTTCTTTCCCATTTTATACATCCAGGAAATTTGTACCACATGCAGCTTGCATGTCATTACACACTTTAAAATATTGCATTCTCTCTCTCTCAACCCCGAAGATTCATCATGAGGCAGGTAGAATGCAGGGGTGTGGGGAGAGCCCCTCCCCTGCCCAAGAGCCCCTCTGTGGGGCCCAGAGAGAGCAGCTAAATGTAGGGTGTCTACATCTCACAGTAAGAATCCAGCTTGCAGCCCCCAACCCCGGGTGAACTTCCCTCCTGAGGCTTCAGGACAATCACTTATTTCCCCAGATGGGGGGAGCTGGTGAAGGCGCTCACTTGCTTGGGAGAAGCAGGGGTAATTACAGAGGTCCTGGCAGGGCAGGGCTTTAATGCATGGAGGATCCACCGCTAGACTTAAGTGCACAACACTGAGCCTTGAGATCCCCTCATCTCTGTGCTCAGACTCCTGGTTCGGGGAGACCGTCCTCCCGCCTTGGCCTGTTCAAGTGTGGAGCCAGTCCCAGTCTGCCCCCTGACCCCCTGCCCCCCTGCCTCCTCCAGGGCAGAGACGCTTACACAATGTTCTCTTGCAGATTGCACTCTTAGAACCTACAGGGCGGGCTTTCAGAAGGCGGGTTTCCAGGGCTGCCGATCACAGTATGTGGAGCGACCACGGCTGCCTGGACCACCCAGAGCAGCTCAGGCCCTAGGCTCCACCCTGCATGGGCCTCACCAGCACCAGCTGGCCACCCTCCCTGCCGCGACACTGCCTGAGGGGGTCTGGACCCCACCCTGGAGGTACCAACTGCAGGACGCCCCTCCTTCTCCGAAGCTCAGGCTCCATGTCTCCTGAGGGATATTTCCTCCTTTCGTCCTCTGCCCAAACAGCTTTTCTAAAACATTCAGTGCCAGGATTGGGAGGCATAGAGAAATGGGAGGCCAAACCTCCTTAAGAAGATTTTGAAACGGGCGGAAGGCCTCCATGCCTGCCTGCCTTCTCTGTGCAGGCTCCTGGCATGGCTGGTGTAGGGGATGGAGTTTGGGCAGACCCTCAGCCCACAGAGCTCCAGCATAAGGAGTCCCTGCCCCCAGACATCCCAAGTTCCCCCCCCGCAACCCTGGTTTCCTCTGAGCCAGGTCCCAACAACAGGCTATTCCAGGCCCTCTCCATTATCAGGCCAGGGCAGTCACAGGGCAAGGGGGTGGAGGGTCAGCAGAGGAAATGCAGATGGTCACATCACATCCAGGAGGAGGGAACAGCCTCGCTGAGCAGCCGAACCTTTCAGAAAGTGATGGATAAGAGATGCAGAGAGGCGGGACAGCTCGACTTTGGGGCTGAGATCGGACAGCAGGTGCTGGGCAGGGAGCCAGCCAGAGAGGGTGACCCAGCCCCCACCCCAGGACCTCAGCCCCAGAGGCTGGGTCAGCCTTGTCCGGCCCTCCATGGAAACCCTAGCACTTCAAACAGAGCCTGGCACGCGTCGGTGCTCAGCTAGCGCGTGTCAACTGGACAGGTGACCTCACAGGTGGGTCAGTCTCTCCTCCATCCTCCGAGGTCCTGGAGCTCAGGCAGTGGCACCGGGGAAGGGGTGTACTGGGGTCCCTGCCCCAAGTCTGTGCCTGGGCCACTATTTTAGTTTGTTTTTTTAAATTGAAGTTCACAGAACTTAGAATGAACGGGTTTTTAAAATATATTTATTTTTAATTGGAGGATAATTGCTTTACAATGCTATGTTGGTTTCTGCCAAACATCAACACGAATCAGTACGTATCTCTCTTTCCTCTTGAAGCTCTCTCCCACCTCCCATCCCATCCTGCCCCTTTAGGTTGTCACAGAGCACCTGGTTTGAGCTCCCTTTCATACAACAAATTCCCACTGGCTGTCTATTTTACACACGGTAACGTGTATGTTTCAATGCTATTCTATTCGTCCCACTCTCTCCTTCCCCTACTGTGTCCACAAGAATGAACCATTTTTACGTGGACAATTCTGAACCTACTCCCTCCACAGTGTTGTGCAGTCAGGGCTTCTGTCTAGTTCCAAAACATCTTTATCACCGGCAGAGAAGCCCCGTACCCGTCAGTGATCACTCCCCATCCTCCATCCCCAGGCCCTGGTAAACACCCATCTGCTTTCTGACTCCATGGATTTGCCAGATCTGGATGTTTCCTACAAAAGAAATCATTCGGTCTGTGACCTTTGGGGTCTGGTTCTCTGTCAGAGCTCCGTTCGCGAGGTCCATCCAAGCTGTAACATGTATCATCGCGTCGTTCCTTTTAATGGCCAAACCACATTCCTCGGTGTGACTGGGCCACGTCGTGCTTGTCTGTGCTTCCACGGATGGCCACATGACTGTTTCCATCTTTCGTGAAGAGCATTGCCGTAAGCACGAGTGTACGTACGCTGGCTTGAGAACCTTTTCCAGTTTCTTGGGTACATATCTGTGAGTGGAATTGCTAGATCGTATGCTAATTCTACGTTTAACTTTTTGAGCAACAGGACAGTTTCTCTGAGGTTCCGAGAGATGTTTGAATAGCCTTGCAATCACCTGGTACTGCCAGGCTCCAAGGAAGCAGTGGACACTCAGTATTCAAGGAGCTAGTATGGGTTGGTGGGTGCTGAGAAATGAGACAGAGTAAGCGGCACCCAGCCCGCGGTGGGCAGGCGGTGAATAGCCTTTATCCTGAGGGAGGGGCGGCCTCCTCTGGATTCACAGTAGTGAAGGGACTGTTAGATTCTTACCTGTGGCGCAGGGGCTGGGGGGCCGTGAAGCCAGCCAGGTGAAGAAGTTCACACAGGCAGAGCAGGGGCTGACAGGAGGGAGCTGGCAGGTTTGGGGTGGGGTGATGGGCGGGGAAGGCTCTGTGGGGCCATTTCCGAGGTGTGCCCTGGGTGTCTGCTGGTTTGGCGTGGGGTGACGGGCAAGGAAGGTTCTGTGGGGCCATTTCCGAGGTGTGCCCTGGGGGTCTGCAGGTTTGGGGTGGGGTGATGGGTGGGGAAGGCTCTGTGGGGCCATTTCCGAGGTGTGCCCTGGGTGTCTGCTGGTTTGGCGTGGGGTGACGGGCAAGGAAGGTTCTGTGGGGCCATTTCCGAGGTGTGCCCTGGGGGTCTGCAGGTTTGGGGTGGGGTGATGGGTGGGGAAGGCTCTGTGGGGCCATTTCCGAGGTGTGCCCTGGGTGTCTGCTGGTTTGGCGTGGGGTGACGGGCAAGGAAGGTTCTGTGGGGCCATTTCCGAGGTGTGCCCTGGGGGTCTGCAGGTTTGGGGTGGGGTGATGGGTGGGGAAGGCTCTGTGGGGCCATTTCCGAGGTGTGCCCTGGGTGTCTGCTGGTTTGGCGTGGGGTGACGGGCAAGGAAGGTTCTGTGGGGCCATTTCCGAGGTGTGCCCTGGGGGTCTGCAGGTTTGGGGTGGGGTGATGGGTGGGGAAGGCTCTGTGGGGCCATTTCCGAGGTGTGCCCTGGGTGTCTGCTGGTTTGGCGTGGGGTGACGGGCAAGGAAGGTTCTGTGGGGCCATTTCCGAGGTGTGCCCTGGGGGTCTGCAGGTTTGGGGTGGGGTGATGGGTGGGGAAGGCTCTGTGGGGCCATTTCCGAGGTGTGCCCTGGGTGTCTGCTGGTTTGGCGTGGGGTGACGGGCAAGGAAGGTTCTGTGGGGCCATTTCCGAGGTGTGCCCTGGGGGTCTGCAGGTTTGGGGGGGGGTGATGGGGGGGGAAGGCTCTGTGGGGCCATTTCCGAGGTGTGCCCTGGGTGTCTGCTGGTTTGGCGTGGGGTGACGGGCAAGGAAGGTTCTGTGGGGCCATTTCCGAGGTGTGCCCTGGGGGTCTGCAGGTTTGGGGTGGGGTGATGGGTGGGGAAGGCTCTGTGGGGCCATTTCCGAGGTGTGCCCTGGGGGTCTGCTGGCCCTGCGCGGCCTCCTCCGCGCGGTGGTTCCTGATGTGTGGGCAGCACTCTGACCAATAGTCTGGCCTTGGCCACCTTGCCCTCCTCCCTCCAGAGTAGAAGGCAATGCCTGCAGAGCAGACTTACAGGCAGGAGCGGGGGGGTTGGCTGTGGGGGCAGAAGCCCCCACCTTATGAGAGAGAAGGAGAGGCAGGCAGGAGTTTTGTCTGCCCTGGGGGCTGCTGCGGGGTCTTTACTCTCCCAGGCCTCCCCCGACCCTGCAGCCTGGCCCACATAGCCAGGCCCCGGTGCAGGAGTGTGTCCTGGCACGTGATCTGTTCCGTAAAGGTCAGTCCAGCTCGTCTTGAGGAAAACTGGGAATGTCAAGGGAAACCTGGACAGAATCCCGGAGACTCTGACTTTTCCCCCAGCCAACAGGAGGGTCTTAGCACTCATTCCTGTGGGGCAGACTTCTGGCTCCAGGGCCCCGGAGTTCCTGACTCTGGCCCCTCCCTCTTCCATTTCCATTTTGGCCAGTTCTAGGAAGCTCAGCCTCTGCTGCTTATTTTAAAACGAGCCCTGAATATTTGTGGAAGTTGGAGAGAAATGATGAGGGTGATGCCTCCACACACAACCTGAGTGGGGGTCTCCACCATGTAGCTGCCCCGAGCTGTCAGGGGCACTGAGGGAGAGCCTCTGTGATCCCAGGGAGGAGGGCAGGGGAGATGTTATCTGAGTGGAGGAGCACCCTGAGATGGCAGGAGGAGGGCGTACCTGGGGAAACCAGGGGAACCTGTGTTTACTGAAGACCTCCTATGTGTCCATCACTGCACACACATTGTGATTTAATCCTCATTCAGTCCAACAAGAAGGAAATGGCCACCTACTCCAGTATTCTTGCCTGGAGAATCCCATGGACAGAGCAGTCGGGTGGGCTACGGTTCATAGGGTCACAAAGAGCCAGACACAACTGAGCGACTGGGCACACATAGTCCAACAAACCTGCAGGACTAGGGTCACTGTCATCTGTCTTGCACTTGCCAGGACGTTGAGATTCAAAGTCACCCAGTCCATCCTGACCCCACCTCCACTTCACCCCACCCTAGTCATTGTCCCTGACTCCAGACATACAGGTGAGTTTCCAGCCCAGGTCTGGCTCCAACACCCACGTCCTCCCCCAAGACCATCCAAGAAGGATGTGGATCAGATCAAGAAATCAATGCTCAGGGAGACCAGTGGTGCAGGCAATGTTCATAGGCTGCTAAATGCCACCATGGGGTTCTCCAGGCAAGAATACAGGAGTAGGTTACCATTTCCTTCTCCAGACCCTGATGCTGGGAAAGATTGAAGGCAAAAGGAGAAGAGGGTGACAGAGGATGAGATGGTCAGATAGCATCACCAAGTCAATGGACATGAATTTGAGCAAAATCCAGAAGATAGTGGAGGGCAGAGGAGCCTGGTGAGCTGCAGTCCATGGGGTTGCAAAGAATCAGACACGGTGTAGTGACTGAACAACAACGAATGCCGCTAGGGCAGGGGCTCCGGGAGGCACTGAGAGCATCTTCAGTTCAGTCCAGGATTGGAGCTTCAGCTTCAGCATCAGTCCTTTCAATGAATATTCAGGACTGATTTCCTTTAGGATTGACTGGTTTGATCTCTTTGCAGTCCAAGGGACTCTCAGGAATTTT
Organism: Cephalophus harveyi; assembly: GCA_006410635.1. Classification (NCBI taxonomy): domain Eukaryota; kingdom Metazoa; phylum Chordata; class Mammalia; order Artiodactyla; family Bovidae; genus Cephalophus; species Cephalophus harveyi. The sequence goes on along the minus strand of SJYT01051675.1, from coordinate 652,109 downwards.
CTCCAATGCCACAGTTCAAAAGCATCAATTCTTCAGCACTTAGCTTTCTTTATTGTCCAACTCTCACATCCATACATGATTACTGGAAAAACCATAGCTTTGACTAGATGGACCTTTGTCGGCAAACTAATGTCTCTGCTTTTTAATATGCTGTCTAGGTTCATCATAGCTTTTCTTCCAAGGAGCAAGCGTCTTTTAATTTCATGGCTGCAGTCACCATCTGCAGTGATTTTGGAGCCCAAGAAAATAAAGTCTCTCACTGTTTCCATTGCTTCCCCATCTATTTGCCATGAAGTGATGGGACCGGATGCCAAGATCTTAGTTTTTTGAATGTTGAGCTTTAAGTCAGCTTTTTCACGCTCCTCTTTCACTTTTATCAAGAGGCTCTTTAGTTCCTTTTCACTTTCTGCCATAAAGGTGGTGTCATCTGCATATCTGAGGTTATTGATATTTCTCCAGGAAATCTTGATTCCAGCTTATGCTTCATCTAGCCCAGCATTTCTCATGATGTACTCTGCATATAAGTTAAATAAGCAGGGTGACAATATACAGCCTTGACATACTCCTTTCCCAATTTGGAACCAGTCCATTTTCCATGTCTGGTTCTAACTGTTGCTTCTTGACCTGCATACAGATTTCTCAGGAGGCAGGTAAGATGGTCTGGTATTCTCATCTCTTCAAGAGTTTTCCATAGTTTGTTGTGATAGTGTAGTCAATGAAACAGAAGTAGATGTTTTTCTCGAACTCTCTTGCTTTTTCGATGATCCAACAGATGTTGGCAATTTGATCTCTGATTCCTCTGCCTTTTCTAAATCCAGCTGGAACATATGGAAGTTCTCAGTTCATGTACTATTGAAGCCTCACTTGGAGAATTTTGAGCATTACTTTGCTAGTGTGTGAGATGAGTGCAACTGTGTGGTAGTTTATACATTCTTTGGCATTGCCTTTCTTTGGCATTGGAATGAAAACTGACCTTTTCCAGTCCTGTGGCCACTGCTGAGTTTTCCAAATTTACTGGCCTATTGAGTTCAGCACTTTCACAGCATCATCTTTTAGGATTTGAAATAGCCACCTGGAATTCCATCACCTCCACTCACTTTGTTCGTAGTGATGCTTCCTAAGGCCCACTTGACTTCGCATTCCAGGATATCTGGCTCTAGGTGAGTGAGCACACCATTATGGTTATCTGGGTCATGAAGATCTTTTTTGTACAGTTCTTCTGTGTATTGTTGCCACCTTTTCTTAATTATCTTCTGCTTCTGTTAGGTCCATAGACGTCCTCAACACACTTGTTTCCAGGGGCTAGGGTGTGGTTGAGCTCGCCTTGCTCGGTGGGTCCCTCAGCTTCCTATGGGCCCAACTCCCTGCCCATCCTGGCATCTCTCTTCGGCCAGATCCAGCCATTGATGTGATTCTGATTTGTGAGCGTTTCTGACACTGCCCCTGATCCATCTCCTGATGCTGGGAGCTCCTTGCACAGCTGGGCACTGCCCCACTGCCCTCTCTCTTTTGTAGGAATGTTTTGTGAACTTGAGAAAAAACCAGGAAAGGGCCAATTCCCTCTGTCCAGCCCATTAATTCTGCATTCTCAGGCTCAAATTAACCTTGGCAAGGCTTTGAGAGGAGAGAGTAATTCTAACCTTAAAAATCTGCTGATTAAAGCTGGTTTCAGGAATTCGATTCCACTTAATGTCTTGGCAGGGAGCCCAGCCTTGCATTAACATAGCCAGACAGAGTCCTGGCGTTTTCCTCCAGCTTCGTAATAAACAAAACCCCATCGGCGGCTTTACGCAAGAATTCCTTGCCTGGACTCCCTGGCTGCGAGCGGCTGCGTGTGTTGAAGGGAGCCCTGGGTTCCAGGGTGGTGTCACGGGTGCCTGGATGGGGCAGCACTGGGAGCTGAGTTCTAGCAGGCTCCAGAGCGAAGCGGTAATTACAGCCAAAGTGCCAGCCCTGCGTGTGCTGAGCAGGGCAGTCGTCAGAGGGCCGTTCGAGTTTTGGACAGCTCTTAACATCTGAATGTCTTCTGGGGGCTATGGGGTGAGCTCTCAGTGTCCTCCCTTCCGAAAACGGGACCAAGGCACGCAAGATGAGAAGGGCAAGGCCAGCTATCCGGGAATGCACACGGAAAACTTCCAGCACCATGGATGCAGCCCCCGGCCCCCTACAGAGGCTCAGTGACCCTCCCCTCTAATTAGTCACCACATGGTCTAAAACCAGCAAGATCCAGTTGTGATGTGTCAAGCTAAACAGATCGGTGGGCCAGCCAGGCCGAGAATTCCTTGTAGGAGTTCATTTTCCTCATCAGGGCCCCCACTCGAATGCAGGGGCTCTGAAACCACGGGTGGAAAGCAGCGGGGAGGGGACGAAGGGACAGAGCAGGGGAAGGAGGCCGCGATCAGTGTAAACCACGTTCCGGATCCGTTCCAGCCACCTGGCTGGGCTCCAAGAAACAGGTCTCAGCAACGCACTTTGATGAGAGAGAGGAAATTTCACTTTATTTATTTATTATTTATGCCCAGTACTCTTAGGAAGTATTTGGGATAAAAAAAAGCCCAGACACAGTGAAACAGTCTAAAAGAACAGGAACTTCAGAGTGGGAAGGCAACCAGATCGGAGTATGGAGAGAAAGAGAGAGGAGAGGGAGAGAGGAGAGGGAGACAAAGACAGAGAGGCGTGCCTGCTGCTGCTGGCCGGGTGTGGGGTGCTGCCCGGCGCGCCCGGTTGGAAAAGAGGTGAACGAACACCCTCGTGGGGGCCTTGGGGACCAGGTGCCAGAAGGGACTTCTGAGACACAGAAACGCCCTGTGACCTGGTTTCCCAGAGCAGTTTGACGAATGCTGGGGACGGGGAGAAGAAGAGGGGACCACGGACCCAGCTCAGAGTCCCCAGGAGGTGGGAAAGGGGGCAGGTGAGAGCGGCCAGACACCTGGACAGACCCCAGCAGAGGCTCTACCCTTGGGGTCACATATGGGAACAGACGCTGGTAGAGACCACAGAGGGTTAAACCCACGGCCCCCTCCCACCTGCCCTGGTCTCCAGCTGGAGATTCATGACTCAGATCAACTCCTTCCCTAAATCCAAATTTACCTTATTATCAATTTTTAGCCATTATTCCATTTTATGCCCACTAATTTATTAATCCTGGAAACCCCCAAAAACAATAAAGCTGAGGCTCCGAGGGATTTTATTTATATCTTTAAACATGATTTTTATGCCTTTTTATCTAAAAATTCATTTAATTTTTATCACCCTCCTCACTCATGTCGTGGTTAGGCTGCAGCGGCTCAATTTAGATGGGTTCCTCCCGCAAATGCTCAGCCTCCCCATGGGAAGGCGGCCCAGGTGAGCGGAGACAGGTGGGTTTGATGCTGCGTGGTAGCCCCAGGTCAGGACTGTCTCCTCTCCAGTCCCTGGAAAAGGCCAGCAGTGAGGGGACTTCCCAGAACACACAGCATCCCCTCATCCCTTACCTCTACCCCTCACTTCCTCTTCAGGTTCCTTTATAGCTACTGAAAGGGCCTGTGCTGTGAGGATGGCCTAGAACTTTCCAGAGTGAAAACTGAGCACCTTTCTCCAAGATCCACTGCCTGTGTTTCTCGCCACTCCCCACCCAGACCTAGGGTCCGTGAAGCCTGAAGTGGGAGTGGGAGGCACTGCTTCCCTCCTTGCCCCCAGGCTACAGCCCCCCTGTCCTCCCCTCAACAGAGCCCCCACCTGGAGGGTCTCCGTGGTGCTTTCTTCTTGCCCAAGGTGCCACCCCCCCATCCTATGTGCCCTCCTCTGAGCTCCGCCAGTGCAGGTGCCTGGGGGAGGGTCGGGGGGGATCTCTCCTGTCTCCAGCAACTGGGGGCCACAGGCACTTCCTGCAGGACAATGGGGTGAGGTCGCACATGTGCTGGGCCTGCCAGGCAATACCCTGTTTTCTCCTGCACGCTGCCCATCTGGGCGGGGTGGCAGTTTGTTGCCCGACATCAGTTTCTCTCTGCCCCTCAATCCCCCCAGCTCCGAGGACACATCCTGTGACCCTGGACAAGGTGTTGCCATCTCTGAGACCCCATTTGCACATCTGCACACAGGGGTTTGGGTTCTGGGAGGTGACGTCAGAGATCGTCTTAGGAGAGGCATGGAGCTGGAGGCCCAGTCAATGATGATCTAATATTCCAGGTCTCTCCTGTCACCCAACCCCGGAGGCCAAATCAGACTGCAATCCATTTAGCTCAAACTAATTTTAAAGCAATTCGCTATTTAACAAGTTCTGAGGCCCTGTGCTTTTGCAGGCAGCCTGCGAATTGAATCCTTTAGTCTAATCTTAGATTAATACAAACCAAATCCTCTCTCTCAACCACAAGACTGAAGGTCCTGGAGGCAAGGGTGCAGGCCAGGCACAGAGCAGACAATATGGAGTGTGGTTTACACTCCCTCCTATGGCATGGGAGCCGAGGCCCAGCCCAACCCAGGCGACTTTCGAGTGTGGCCATTACCGTATCAGGCACCGGAACTGGAAAATTCATCTGCCCTGCCTGGAATATTCTGGATGAATGGCTCTGCCCTGTCATTGCTTGAGAGCAGGATGAAATCTTCATCTCAGTGGATTGTCCCTTCCCTTCTATTATCTCTTTTCCTTCTGCCACCTTTACATCATGTGTGCACGCTCAGTCACTTCGCTCGTGTCTGACTCTTTGCGACCCCATGGACTGGAGCCTGCCAGGCTCCCCTCTCCATGGGATTCTCCTGGCAAGAATACCAGAGCGGGTTGCCATGCCCTCCTCCAGGGGATCTTCCCCTTCCAGGGATCAAACCCGTGTCTTCTGCATCTCCTGCATTGGCAGGTGGATTCTTTACAGTGAGCCACCTGGGAAGCCCCATAAAGATGATTAGAGAAGGAGATTAGCTGTAAACACCCTAGTAAATACACAGTAGGTATTATCTCTATGGTATTATCTCTCCTTTAAGGAGGCTTTGGTGGGGAGATGGGAGGCAGGGGGAGAAGCTAGGGAGTGAGCTTTTCTGTGTTGAACACAGGGACTCAGGGATTCACTCACTGTGAGCACCAACCATCAAACATTCCAGCCCCCCACAGTAGAGCTGATCCCAAAACCCCAGCCTCCACTTCTTCCCCCAGACCGTAGCTTCTCCAAATCTTGGGTCCAGGGATCCCAGGTTCTAGGGGGCCCCACTGAGCATCTCTGAACTGGGCCCCTGCTCATGTTCTCTGAACCTCAGGGTCCAATAGAACTTTCCGTGATGATCGGGAGCCACTGACTCCTGTGAACACTTGAAATGAGCCTAGTGCCAAGGAACTAGAATTTCTAATTTCTAGTTTATTTCATTCTACATAATTTGAATTTGAACAAATTCTCCTAACTGTGATGGCCTCCCCTAGAGAGGCCTATCTCTTGATGCTAGGGATGTGCATTCCCACAGTCCACAGAATAAGATTCTGGGCTCGAGTTTCCCCAGAGGAGGAGGTCAAGAGCAGGCTTTGGCTTTGGGGGTTCCCTGCCTCCTGAGGGAGGGGCCCCCAAAGAGCAGAATGCAAAAGTCTTACCCAAAGAAGAAATTTCATAGGTGATCAAGGCCATGGAGATGAAAAGCAGCTTCACCTCTCCAGTCCTGCTCTGGCTGCTTTCAGCTGCCCTTACTTTATTTCATTGAATTCTGCTTAGTTCATAAAACGAAGATGCTTGACCAGGAGAGGAAGCGTTGTTCTCACTGGACGCCTGTTACATACCAGGACATTCTCCATGCCAAGCATGGTGCCCGGGTGTCTGTTGATCTCACACTTAGGTGATGCATGTCTCACTCTGGCCCCCAAAACAAGAGCCGAGGCCCAGCCCAACCCAGGCGACTTTCGAGTGTGGCCATCACCATATCAGACACCGGAACTGGAAAATTCATCTGCCCTGCCTGGAATATTCTGGATGAATGCCTCTGCCCTGTCATTGCTTCAGAGCAGGATGAAATCTTCATCTCAGTGGATTGTCCCTTCCCTTCTATTATCTCTTTTCCTTCTGCCACCTTTACATCATGTGTGCACGCTCAGTCACTTCGCTCGTATCTGACTCTTTGCGACCCCATGGACTGGAGCCTGCCAGGCTCCCCTCTCCATGGGATTCTCCTGGCAAGAATACTGGAGCGGGTTGCCATGCCCTCTCCAGGGGATCTTCCCCTTCCAGGGATCAAACCCGTGTCTTCTGCATCTCCTGCATTGGCAGGTGGATTCTTTACCCACTGAGTCACCTGGGAAGCCCCTTTACCATGATGCATCTTAAATCTCTTCATCTTTGTCATGTGTGCATCAGATTCAAGTGTGAGAGAAACCAGGCGCTTAAAATCTGTACTCTGATTCCCTTGTGGAGATATTCGTCTCCCCAGGGAGAGACAGACAAAGCCACTGGGGGACCTGAGACCAGGCCCCTGAGGAGGCATGTGGGCCACAAGCCTAACCCATCTCTCTCTCTTGCCCCTGCTGGTGGCCTGGCTGCTGGGGGCTAGTGCAGGACTGTTTGCAGAGGAGGTGGCAGGGGGACCCTCGTAGGTAGGATTGTTGTCCTTTAGTCGCTCAGTCGTGTCCGACTCTTTTGTGACGTCATGGGCTGTAGCCCACCAGCCTCATCTGTCCATGGAATTTCCCAGGCAAGAATACTGAAGTGGGTAGCCATTCCCTTCTCCAGGGGATCTTCCTGACCAGGAATCAAACCTGCATCTCATGCACTGGCAGGTGGATTCTTTACAGTGAGCCACCTGGGAAGTCCCATAAAGATGATTAGAGATGGAGATTAGCTGTAAACACCCTAGTCTGGGGACACAGTAGGTATTATCTCTATGTTAAAGGAGGCTTTGGTGGGGAGATGGGAGGCAGGGGGAGAAGCTGGGGAGTGAGCTTTTCTGCGTTGAACACAGGGACTCAGGGATTCACTCACTGTGAGCACCAACCATCAAACATTCCAGCCCCCCAAAATGGAGCTGCCCCCAACACCCCAGCCTCCACTTCTTCCCCCAGACCATAGCTTCTCCAAATCTTGGGTCCAGGGATCCCAGGGTTCCAGGGGGCCCCACTGAGCATCTCTGAACTGGGCCCCTGCTCATGTTCTCTGAACCTCAGGGTCCAATAGAACTTTCCGTGACGATGGGGAGCCACTGACTCCTGTGAACACTTGAAATGAGCCTAGTGCCAAGGAACTGGAATTTCTAATTTCTAGTTTATTTCATTCTACATAATTTGAATTTGAACAAATTCTCCTAACTGTGATGCCCTCCTCTAGAGAGGCCTATCTCTTGATGCTAGGGATGTGCATTCCCACAGTCCACAGAATAAGATTCTGGGCTCGAGTTTCCCCAGAGGAGGAGGTCAAGAGCAGGCTTTCGCTTTGGGGGTTCCCTGCCTCTGAGGGAGGGGCCCCCAAAGAGCAGAATGCAAAGGTCTTACCCAAAGAAGAAATTTCATAGGTGATCAAGGCCATGGAGATGAAAAGCACCTTCACCTCTCCAGTCCTGCTCTGGCTGCTTTCAGCTGCCCTTACTTTATTTCATTGAATTCTGCTTAGTTCATAAAATGAAGCTGCTTGACCAGGAGAGGAAGCGTTGTTCTCACTGGATGCCTGTTACATTCCAGGACATCCTCCATGCCAAGCATGGTGCCCGGGTGTCTGTTGATCTCACACTTAGGTGATGCATGTCTCACTCTGGCCCCCAAAACACACTTCTACAACTGAGTCCAGTTTGAAAGACAATCAAGTCCTCTGAGCTTCCTGTGGACGATGCTGGGGAGGTGTAATATATTCAGTTGTTGTTGTTGTTCAGTTGCTAAGTCATGTCCGACTCTTTGCAACTGCAGGGACTGCAGCACAGCTGGCTTCCCTGTCCATCACCAACTCCCAGAGCCTGCTCAAACTCATGTCCATTGAGTTGGTGATGCCATCCAACCATCTCATCCTCTGTCATCCCCTTCTCCTCCTGCCTTCAATCTTTTCCAGCATCAGAGTCTTTTCCAACGAGTCAGTCCTTCACTTCAGGTGGCCAAAGTATTGGAGCTTCAGCTTCAGCAACAGTCCTTCAAATGAATATTCAGGACTGATTTCCTTTAGGATGGATTGGTTTGATATTCTTGCAGCCAAGGGACTCTCAAGAGTCTTCTCCAGTGCCATAGTTTGGAAGCATCAATTCTTCTCAGCCTTCTTTATGGTCCAACTCACATCCATACGTGACTACTAGAAAAGTCATAGCTTTGACTATTTGGATCCTCATTGGTAAAATGATATCTCTTTTTTCTAACACACTGTCTAGGTTTGTCATAGCTTTCCTTCCAAGGAGCAAATGTCTTTTAATTTCATGGCTGCAGTCATTTTGGAGCACAAGAAAAAAAAATCTGTCACTGGTTGCACTTTTTCCATTCTACTTGCCATGAAGTGATAGGACTGGATGCCATGATCCTAGTTTTTTGAATGTTGAGTTTCAAGCCAGCTTCTTCACTCTCTCACCCTCATCAAGAGTTCCTCTTCACTTTCTGCCAGTAGAGTGGTATTGTCTGCGTATCTGAGATTGTTGATGTTTCTCCTGGCAATCTTGATCCCAGCTTGTAATTTATCCAGCCTGGCGTTTTGCATGATGTACTCTGCATAAATTAAATAACAGAGGTGACAATATACAGCCTTGTTGTACTCCTTCCCCAGTTTTGAACCAGTCCATTGTTCCATGTCCAATTCTAATTGTTGCTTCTTGACCCATATACAAATTTCTCAGGAGACAAGTAAAGTGATCTGTACTCCCATCTCTTTAAGAATTTTCCACAGTTTGTTGTGATCCACACAGTCAAAGGCTTTAGCATAGTCCATGAAGCAGAAGTAGAGGTTTTTCTGGTATTTCCTTGTTGTCTCCACTATCCAATAAATGTTTGCAATTTGATCTCTGGTTCCTCTGCCTCTTCGAAATCCAGTTTGTAGATCTGGAAGTTCTCAGTTCACATACTGCTGAAGCCTATCTTGAAGGATTTTGAGCATAACCTTGCTAGCATGTGAAATGAGTGCAATTGTACAGTAGTTGGAACATTCTTTGATATTGCCTTTCCTTGGGATTGAAATGAAAATTGACCTTTTTTAGGTTTCCATCATGGTTATCTGGGTCATTAAGACCTTTTTTGTGTGTATTTCTTCTGTGTATTCTTGCTATCTCTTCTTAATCTCTTCTGCTTCTGTTCGGTCCTTACTGTTTCTGTCATTTATCATGCCCATCCTTCATGAATGTTCCTTTGATATCTCTAGTTTTCTTGAAGAGATCTCATATCTTTTCAATTCTATTGTTTTCCTCTATTTCTTTGCATTGTTCATTTAAGACAGGCTTCTTATCTCTCCTTACTATTCTCTGGAACCCTGCATTCAGTTGAGTTTATCTTTTCCTTTCTCCCTTGTCTTTCACATCTCTTCTTTCCTCAGCTATTTGTAGAATCTCCTCAAACAACCACTTTGCCTACTTGCATTTCTTTTTCTTTGGTATGGTTTTGGTAAAAAAATAAATAAATAAACCTCCATAACCTCCTGTTATGAACCTCCATCCATAGATATTCAGGCACTCTACCAGGTCTAATCCCTTGAATCTGCTCATCATCTCCACTGTATAATTATAGGGATTCGATTTAGGTCATACCTGAATGGCCTAGTAGTTTTCCCTACTTTCTTCAATATAAGCCTGAATTTTGCAATACCGAGCTGATGATCTGAGGCACAGTCAGCTCCAGGTCTTGTTGTTGCTGACTGTATAGAGCTCCATCTTCAGCTGCAAAAAAAATAATCAATTTGATTTCAGTATTGATCATCTGGTGATGCCCATGTGTAGAGTCATCTCTTGGGTTGTTCGAAAGGGTGTTTGCTATGACCAATGCTTTCTCTTGACAAAATTCTGTTAGCCTTTGCACTGCCTCATTTTGTACTCCAAGGCCAAACTTGCCTGTTATTCCAGATATCTCTTGACTTCCTACTTTTGTATCCCAATCCCCTATAATGAAGAGGACATCTTTTTTGGTGTTAATTCTAGAAGGTCTTGTAGGTCTTCATAGAATTGGCCAACTTTAGCTTTTTTGGCATCAGTGGTTGGGGCATAGAGTTGGATTACTCTGATGTTAAAGAGTGGTCTTTACTTTTTTTTTTTTTTAATGGTTGGGAAAAAAATCCAAAGAAGAATGATATTCATGACAGGTGAAAATTATGCAGAATTCAAATTCCAGTGTCCATAAATAAAGTTTGGGGACACATTCATTGCCTGTTGTCTAAGCTGCTTTTGCCCCCCAGAATATGGCTGAGCAGCAATAGAGGAGGCCACCTGACTCAGAAGGCTGAGGATATCTACTTCTGGCCCTTTGCAGAAAGTCTGCCAATCCCTGCGATAGGTGAGCTGCTGATGGGAACATTGGATGGCAGAGGGGCTGTCTAATACCCTGAGGCACAGCCCACCTCCCCGGCTGCCCCCTGCTGGCCCCTGCCTCCAGAGGGGTCATTTCCAGGGATTCCTGCCACTGGCTGCGTCAGGAGAGTCTCTGTGGAGGGGGGAAGACCTGAGATCGACTCAGGAGGGGTGGAGTTTGCACAGGAGAGGACGGAGCCCACCCTGGGGTGTGGGATTGTACAAGGGAACAGGTGAAAGTGGGAAGCACTGGGCCGGCTTGCGAACAGCAAGACAACCGTTTTCTAGAGCAGAAGTCAAGAGTGGAAGAAACCATGGGGACTGGGAGGGGCTGAGCTCCTTTCGGAGAGGAACAGTTGGAGACAGAGACGGAGAAGCAGCCTTTGAGAGCTGGACGGGAAGGGGGCCCACCCTCCAGTCCCCGTGCCCACCAATAAACATCTCACCACCTGAGACATTCCCTTCTTGGTCCACCGAGGCCACTGGATGTTGAGCCCCGATGGACCGTCTGGCACCTGTGGGACCCCCGGCAGCTGAGTCTGTTGGGAAAAAAAATCCCTTTGAGATTTGAGGCTGACACTGCCTTCAGAAACATCCCTTTCCAAGTGAAGGGAAGTGAAGGGAGTTCTTGTCTGCTATTGGTTTCCCCTGTAATTGTATCTTTCCTCTTTATTTAAGAAAAAAAAAAAAAACAACAGCCTATAGTGTCACACAAGCAATTTTGAATATTTAAGAAAAAAACTCTTCTTTGCTCAACTGTCATGTGAAAGGGAAGCTGTCATACCTTAATTTTTCGAATGTAACTAATTTGAACATTGCTTTCATCTAAAGGGCGATGTTCACCTGCATTTCCTATAAATAGCTAGTTGTTTCTCTTTTTCTTTCCTTGTTTTATGTGGTGCACATAAGCAAGGGGCCCAGTGTGTCCTTTCCCGCAAACACCCCCACACGTGGGTGCACCCATCCCTTGCGCTCACACATACACACACACACATAGACACGTACACTCAGCAGCACCCACCAGCCCCGGATGGAACTCTCCCCGCCCCCATCATGTCACAGCCCCCAAATGCAAACCTCAACCCAGGGACCACCCCCAGGGGACCCCCAGAGCCTGATCAAAAAGCACCAGGAGCTGGTACTACACAGATGACTACAGAAAAACATGATGGCTTTTTTGATTAGTGGTTAAAGGAATGGATTTGATATGCTGTGTGCAATTAATCCATGATTGGCTTGGGGATGACTCTGTCATGTGGACTAGAAACAGGCAGGAAGGCTGCAGCGTGAGGATGATGGTGACCATGGGAACTGGCCAGGGAGCCTGGACCAGGATGGGGCTGTGGGTGGTTTGGAGTTGCGAGGTGTATAGGCACGCAGTGAGACGGCCTGGCATGGCACGTACCCACTGGTCAGAGAATCTGTGAATTCACACCTTGTCTGCTCCACCTACCTGAGCCAGCAGGCACGGCTCTGTGCTGCCGAAACCAGCTTGAGTGGATGGACCCCACTCCTGGGCATCCCACACCATTCCTATGCTGAGGACATGGAGATTTCTACTGCCAGCCTAGATCCAGAGCTCGGCAACCTTCCGCTTTCTGTGTGTCTTCTCTTGTGGGGTCTTACCAGCTCCTCAGAGTACTCCAGTAGAAATGTGGAGTCCAGTAGAAATGTGAAATCAGCCCTCACAGCTGCCTAGGAGACAGAGAGAGGACAGTGCCCACTTTGCAGCTGGCCTGGAGGAGAGCCCTCCCAGCAGGTGGGCAGCAGGTCTCCTCCCATGAGCAGGATGCCTTGCTCTGAAATCCATCCCTTGCTGGCCCTAGTTCACTAAGACCAGGCACTGGAAGCCTCCCTCCAGACAGCTCTCCAACACTTGTCAGTTTTCCTTGAAAACTAGCCCCCCTCCCTTTTTAATAGTATTTATTTGGGTGCACCAAGTTTTAGTTGCAACATGTGAGGTCTTTCAGGTGTGCCATGCAGATTCTAGTTCTCTGATCAGGGGTCGAACCCGGGCCCCCCTGCATTGTGAACTCAGAGTCTTAACCACTGGACTGCCAGGGAAGTCCTCACAAGCAGAAATTAAACATGTGTTGTCTCTGGGTCTTGCCTTGCACCAGGCTGTCGAGACCAATGTTCTGAGGGTACTGTTTGGGGGAACTATGGGCCACCTTCATTGAAAGGTCCTGCCTGCCAGGAGCTCCCTTCCAGGAAATACAGATAGACAAGTCAGCTATGGAGTGACTGGTGTGCTAGGCAGGGCAACACTGTCCGGCAGGACTGTCTGATGCCTTCAGGCTTCTGGAGTCCTTGGGGCTCCCTGGGGAGCTTCCTCCCTCGATGCCATTTGACACAGCTGCTCTTGTTCAGGGTGTCTCTCTCCCACCTTTCTAAGATTGTGCTTCTCATCTGCGGAGACCAGAGACATCAGATCACCAGGGTGGTTGGAGTAACATCTAAAAATAGACTAACTAGGTTCTGAGTGAGGCCCCGAGGGTTCTTCTGATTAAAATGCATGAGCCTTGATGTAGAAACAGCGATTTTTCTTTTTAACATCACTCTGTTTATTGGATGGTTCTGGATGGTTCAGGATAGGGGAGGATGCTCAAGAGGGGAGTGCTGGGATGGCTGGGGAGAGGGGCCGTGCTCTCATGGGAGGGAAACACAGTAGGTGTTTGGTAAACTCTCAGTGATTACCTAGCACTTGGTGCAAGGATGCTGCAGACCAGCCCAGAAAGAATGCAGTTAATGGAGGGGCAGATGGTGTTGCAAACGGCCATGTTCTTTTCAAGTTCAAAGAAAAGCGGTGGAAAGAGAAAGAGACAGGTGAAGAAGGGCAGTCGTTGCAAACTCTCGAGAGGATGAACAGTGCAAAAAGAGGCTTTCATTTCAAAGAGAGGGAGAGACTTCTCCCAACAGTTTATGCCTCCCTCCATCCGGCCCATGGCCTGACTGAAAGCAGTGAAACTGCGCACAAGGACACGCAGCATCCAAATGAAGGGGCTGATGTAAGTTGCAGGTGGCTTGCTCCTCCACTGCAACCAAACGCTCATAGAAACTGTCCAGACACGAGGCTCCTTTGGCAGGAAGGAATGAGCTATTAAAAAAATAGTTTTGTTTTTTTTTTTTTTTTTTAAGAAAGAAACACAGTTTATTGAAAACCAGAAAAGTCAGAAAAGAATATTGCCTTCTTAATAATAAATACACATTTTGTGGGCAAGAATTGCAAGGGAATCGTTTAAATTAATTTCCGCTTTGTTTGTTTGGTTTGTACAGGGCTTAAGTCCCAGCTGACAGCAATCTGTAAAAGTTCTAACATATTGGAAATCTGATTTTCTTGCAGCCAGAGTCCCATAGTCCAAAATGATTTCTCTTTCAGCTCTGCTAATCAGACAGGCAGGGCTCAAATGGACTCCTAGTTGAACCAAATTGCACTTGGTCTTTTTGAGGGTGTGAAAAATAACTGATGAAAGCTGTAAACACAGAGCTGCCGGCCATCGCTCTCTGTAGGGTTGGTGTGGGTGTTGGGGGACTTCGGTGAGAGGGGAGGGGAACACCTTCCTGTCCTTCGTCCTCTGAGGCTCTGTGGCCTGCCTTCTCTTTCTGCCCCTTCTGGAACCTGTGCTTTGGGAAGCTAGGGGAACTCCAAAGAAAATAGAAGGAGTTCATTCTAATTTGGAATTGGAGGCTCCAAAAGAAAAGACCAATTTCCTCCCGCTCAGACCCTGAGAGTTCAATTTCAGGAGGGATCTGACTGTTCTCATTAGCTCCTTTTTCCTCACCCCTACCGGCAGGCAGGCCCCCACAGCGCCCACCAGGATGTGCTGCCCTGCCTTGTGCCCCTCCCCCAGTCCCGGTCAGCTCGCCTGGGTCTGAGAGACAAGCCCCCTGAGAGCTGTCCCTCCTCATGTCCCCTCTCTCTGCTGTTCCTGAACTTGAATCCTCGCCCACCTTCTCCATCAACACATAGACACGTACACTCAGCAGCACCCACCAGCCCCGGATGGAACTCTCCCCGCCCCCATCATGTCACAGCCCCCAAATGCAAACCTCAACCCAGGGACCACCCCCAGGGGACCCCCAGAGCCTGATCAAAAAGCACCAGGAGCTGGTACTACACAGATGACTACAGAAAAACATGATGGCTTTTTTGATTAGTGGTTAAAGGAATGGATTTGATATGCTGTGTGCAATTAATCCATGATTGGCTTGGGGATGACTCTGTCATGTGGACTAGAAACAGGCAGGAAGGCTGCAATGTGAGGATGATGGTGACCATGGGAACTGGCCAGGGAGCCTGGACCAGGATGGGGCTGTGGGTGGTTTGGAGTTGCGAGGTGTATAGGCACGCAGTGAGACGGCCTGGCATGGCACGTACCCACTGGTCAGAGAATCTGTGAATTCACACCTTGTCTGCTCCACCTACCTGAGCCAGCAGGCATGGCTCTGTGCTGCCGAAACCAGCTTGAGTGGATGGACCCCACTCCTGGGCATCCCACACCATTCCTATGCTGAGGACATGGAGATTTCTACTGCCAGCCTAGATCCAGAGCTCGGCAACCTTCCTGCACGTACCCACTGGTCAGAGAATCTGTGAATTCACACCTTGTCTGCTCCACCTACCTGAGCCAGCAGGCACGGCTCTGTGCTGCCGAAACCAGCTTGAGTGGATGGACCCCACTCCTGGGCATCCCACACCATTCCTATGCTGAGGACATGGAGATTTCTACTGCCAGCCTAGATCCAGAGCTCGGCAACCTTCCGCTTTCTGTGTGTCTTCTCTTGTGGGGTCTTACCAGCTCCTCAGAGTACTCCAGTAGAAATGTGGAGTCCAGTAGAAATGTGAAATCAGCCCTCACAGCTGCCTAGGAGACAGAGAGAGGACAGTGCCCACTTTGCAGCTGGCCTGGAGGAGAGCCCTCCCAGCAGGTGGGCGGCAGGTCTCCCCCCATGAGCAGGATGCCTTGCTCTGAAATCCATCCCTTGCTGGCCCTAGTTCACTAAGACCAGGCACTGGAAGCCTCCCTCCAGACAGCTCTCCAACACTTGTCAGTTTTCCTTGAAAACTAGCCCCCCTCCCTTTTTAATAGTATTTATTTGGGTGCACCAAGTTTTAGTTGCAACATGTGAGGTCTTTCAGGTGTGCCATGCAGATTCTAGTTCTCTGATCAGGGGTCGAACCCGGGCCCCCCTGCATTGTGAACTCAGAGTCTTAACCACTGGACTGCCAGGGAAGTCCTCACAAGCAGAAATTAAACATGTGTTGTCTCTGGGTCTTGCCTTGCACCAGGCTGTCGAGACCAATGTTCTGAGGGTACTGTTTGGGGGAACTATGGGCCACCTTCATTGAAAGGTCCTGCCTGCCAGGAGCTCCCTTCCAGGAAATACAGATAGACAAGTCAGCTATGGAGTGACTGGTGTGCTAGGCAGGGCAACACTGTCCGGCAGGACTGTCTGATGCCTTCAGGCTTCTGGAGTCCTTGGGGCTCCCTGGGGAGCTTCCTCCCTCGATGCCATTTGACACAGCTGCTCTTGTTCAGGGTGTCTCTCTCCCACCTTTCTAAGATTGTGCTTCTCATCTGCGGAGACCAGAGACATCAGATCACCAGGGTGGTTGGAGTAACATCTAAAAATAGACTAACTAGGTTCTGAGTGAGGCCCCGAGGGTTCTTCTGATTAAAATGCATGAGCCTTGATGTAGAAACAGCGATTTTTCTTTTTAACATCACTCTGTTTATTGGATGGTTCTGGATGGTTCAGGATAGGGGAGGATGCTCAAGAGGGGAGTGCTGGGATGGCTGGGGAGAGGGGCCGTGCTCTCATGGGAGGGAAACACAGTAGGTGTTTGGTAAACTCTCAGTGATTACCTAGCACTTGGTGCAAGGATGCTGCAGACCAGCCCAGAAAGAATGCAGTTAATGGAGGGGCAGATGGTGTTGCAAACGGCCATGTTCTTTTCAAGTTCAAAGAAAAGCGGTGGAAAGAGAAAGAGACAGGTGAAGAAGGGCAGTCGTTGCAAACTCTCGAGAGGATGAACAGTGCAAAAAGAGGCTTTCATTTCAAAGAGAGGGAGAGACTTCTCCCAACAGTTTATGCCTCCCTCCATCCGGCCCATGGCCTGACTGAAAGCAGTGAAACTGCGCACAAGGACACGCAGCATCCAAATGAAGGGGCTGATGTAAGTTGCAGGTGGCTTGCTCCTCCACTGCAACCAAACGCTCATAGAAACTGTCCAGACACGAGGCTCCTTTGGCAGGAAGGAATGAGCTATTAAAAAAATAGTTTTTTTTTTTTTTTTTTTAAGAAAGAAACACAGTTTATTGAAAACCAGAAAAGTCAGAAAAGAATATTGCCTTCTTAATAATAAATACACATTTTGTGGGCAAGAATTGCAAGGGAATCGTTTAAATTAATTTCCGCTTTGTTTGTTTGGTTTGTACAGGGCTTAAGTCCCAGCTGACAGCAATCTGTAAAAGTTCTAACATATTGGAAATCTGATTTTCTTGCAGCCAGAGTCCCATAGTCCAAAATGATTTCTCTTTCAGCTCTGCTAATCAGACAGGCAGGGCTCAAATGGACTCCTAGTTGAACCAAATTGCACTTGGTCTTTTTGAGGGTGTGAAAAATAACTGATGAAAGCTGTAAACACAGAGCTGCCGGCCATCGCTCTCTGTAGGGTTGGTGTGGGTGTTGGGGGACTTCGGTGAGAGGGGAGGGGAACACCTTCCTGTCCTTCGTCCTCTGAGGCTCTGTGGCCTGCCTTCTCTTTCTGCCCCTTCTGGAACCTGTGCTTTGGGAAGCTAGGGGAACTCCAAAGAAAATAGAAGGAGTTCATTCTAATTTGGAATTGGAGGCTCCAAAAGAAAAGACCAATTTCCTCCCGCTCAGACCCTGAGAGTTCAATTTCAGGAGGGATCTGACTGTTCTCATTAGCTCCTTTTTCCTCACCCCTACCGGCAGGCAGGCCCCCACAGCGCCCACCAGGATGTGCTGCCCTGCCTTGTGCCCCTCCCCCAGTCCCGGTCAGCTCGCCTGGGTCTGAGAGACAAGCCCCCTGAGAGCTGTCCCTCCTCATGTCCCCTCTCTCTGCTGTTCCTGAACTTGAATCCTCGCCCACCTTCTCCATCCTGGCTCGAGCTGTTTTCTAAAACCAGATTCATCTGTAAAAGATGCAGGTTGATACTTGTAACAAGCACAAGTATGAATAGAAAACTAAATGAAAACCAGAAAGTGGGGAGTGTACGCAAGAGGTCTCAGGCTCCAGAGGCTAGTCTGAGGGAGTGCTGCCTCTCCCCAGCCCCCAGCCTTCAAGCTTCTCCCAGCCAGGGCCGCCAGGGAGGACTCTCCTTGGCCAGGAAAGGTCTGGAATGTGTGTCTGTTCAGTCCCTCCCCGAACACCAAAGGGTCTTAACCCAGACTCTCTGCATGAGCTGCAGGGTAACTCCCAGGGTAACTGCCCTAAAGTGATGGGCATAATGTACACCTGTGTGCATTCTCCTGGCCCCTGCCTTGTCTGGGTTCCCACGTGTCCCCCTGGCCCCACAAGGGTGAGCACCCCAGCTGTCCATCCGTGTTTGCCCACTGGGGTGTCCCAACTATGCTCCTTAGGTGTATCCCAGACCTTAGCCTTGGTCCTAGAGCAAGACCGGGAGGCACCCACCCCTCGATCTCCCTGGGGTAGTGGCAGTGTACGTGGCCCTTTCTTGCTCCTTCTCGGTTCTCTGTTCCTCCTTTCCCTCTTTCCAACTGAATTCTCGTTTTTCCTCTCTCCCTAGTGCTTGTACGGCTGCTATGTCCATTCCTCCATCATCCCCACCTTCCACCGGAGGTGCTACTGGCTCCTTCAGGTAGGTGGCTGGGACTGGATTCTTCTTCCGTCTCTGGTACTGGGGAAGGGTCTGTGGAGGGGACTGAGTCGGGCGGGGCTCCTGCGAGCGGCGGCCTCAGGCCCAGGCGCCCCGGTCAGCTTTCCTTAGGGATGTTGACATGTGGCACTGAGGCCAGCTGTGCACTTGGCCCAGTGCAATGTCAGGTACCAGGAAAAGGAGAAACTGGCGGCGGAAAGTCCTTGCCTGCCTCGTGAGGATAAAATCCCGCCAGGTCCTTCCAGGGTACCTCAGATCCCTTCAAATGAGGACAGGAAAGGCTGGGCACTGTGCCCCTGACTGAGAAAAGCCTTTTGGCTGAAAACCACGTTTGTTTTCTCACGTGGGTTTGTTGTCGTCGGCACGTGTGTAAAATCGGCTTCCAGAGTCACACCTTTGGCTGTCATATTGATTGGGACGGTTGTTGGCAGAGCAGAAGCCCCTGGCTCTCGGGTAAGGGGCTCTGTAATCGATTGGTGATGTCTGCTGGGCAGCAGTATGGAGGGAGGGGTGGAGGAGCCATCCGGAAGCTCCAAGCGAAGCCTGGCTCCTGGATCCTCTGTCCATGGTGCTGATGCACAGCCCTGAGGCCGCCCAGCCTCTGGCCGATTGGTTGTGTTGATGATCTTCTTGCCTAGTAGAAGGTGTTGCTGTGTGAGTGGGAGGGTCTGAGAGATCCACCCAGTCAGCCTGGACCTGGGTCCTTTCCAAACCCTGTCCTGTGATTGTCAGCCGCTCTCTGTAGAACCCGTTCCTTGGGGGGCCCTGTCTGCATCACTGCAACTTCTTGCTACTGCCTCTGCCCAGGAATTGCTGCCTCTGGCCTTTCCCTCCATAGGTCTTACTTTCTGCATCCACTTTGGTTCAAGTTAGCCTGGGTCCCAGGGGTTTGGGGATCTCCCCTACCTGGAGGATGCACTTGGAAGGGGTCCAGAGAAGAGAGTTGCACACACCATGGAGTGCAGAAGGGCAGCTAGTTCCAGGGAAGGCAGCCTGGACGATGTCTACTAGGCACAGAGCAGCCTCAGCATCCACACCTAGACCCAGCCCTCTGCCCATCAGATCTGCCTTACTTCCACGAATCAAGCCCCTTGCCTTCAAACACTTCTGTGCTCTTTAGTCCCCAGAAATAACTGTCTGTGGTTCAATATGCTCATTGATGGGTAGTACCTGAGGCTGTCCAAGGGAGGAGGTGCTAATTTGCAGGCATAACTTCCTCAACACCTTGACCAGGGTCAGCTTCCCAGGGTCTGTCCCCCTTGGAGGTTGGCAGAGTAACACCTGCCTATCTAATTGCTCAGCCCTCTGTCCTTGTGAAAGGGACCTTCAACGTGGTCCTGGGGTGACCCTTTCCAGGTCTTGTAACTAAGAATGGACCCAAGGCATTTCTCCATCTTGCAAAGGGTCTTCTATGCAGCTTCAGGGGTGGGGTATGGGTTCCTCCTTGAGAGCAGAGATCTGGTGGAGTTGGAATGTGCTTTGTCCCCAGGGTTGCACTATGGCTGCCAGAGAATCACTCTCACCCCAAGCAGCCTTGTGACCTCATTCCTGGGTCTCCAATGCCCCAGGTCCCACGTTGGTGTTTTCCACTTTCAGGCCCCATCAGAGTACCTCTTTCCTCTGCCCGGCCTGACCACTGACCTCCTGTTAGCACAGCATCCCTGGAGCCAACTTCCTGCCAGCCAGCCCATCCAGCAGCCCCAACTGTCTGCTCTCCCAGGCTGCTCCCTCTCCTCCAGGCCCTTCTCTTGCACCCCTGTCTCCATTTCCTCAGGGTTTGATGGCTTTTAAATTTCGGTGGATCTCCTTCCCTCTCCTTCCATGATCTCAGACATCTCCAGGCAGCCGTGAAGTCTGAGCCAATTGCTTCCCAAATTGGATTCCAGTCACTCAGGCCCCTGGAGCGGGCTCACTGTTTGTTAGACTGGGCTGCCCTCACCTTTCTCATGGGGCCACGGAAGAAGTAGGAAGGATCCTGCTCCTCTGTCTCAGCCCTCCCCTCCCTGGCACTCCAGTCCTGGCCACTGTGTGCTGGTAATGTACCTGGGGTTACCCACATGCCTCTGGGCTTTGCTACCTTTCAGCTGCCGGGGAACCCGAGTCTCCCCAAAGGCCAGGATCACATGATCTGGCTTCTCCAGGGCTGATCTGAGCCTTTCTCTCCTGGTCCCTGGGGGACTGTCTCTTCACCTTCTCCTCTGTGTCCTCAAACATTGTTCTTGTTTCTGTGAGCAGGTGACAAAGTGAGGATGTACATGGGTGTGGTGATGGGCTCCTGTGCCCGATCAGTCCCAGGTGGGAGGAGGTTAAGGAGCAAAAACCAAAGCAATAGGCGCAGTGCCAGGCCTGCATGAAGCCCCAGAGCGAGTGTTTCAGTTGCCCAGCTCAGGGCAGTTGTTCTGATGCCAATTACACCACCAGGATAATGATGCATGGCCAGGTTTAATTTTTCTGCTATTAAATAGGAAAGCAGCCATGAGACACTGGCTCAGATGGAAATCGGCCCAAGTTTGCCTCTGACACCAATTACCAAGAAAAAGTCTTGGGTGGGAGTGGAGGTGTCAGGGCACTGACAGGATGAGAGCTGAGAAAGGAGGAGCTTGGTGCCAACACAGCCACAAAGAAGTCATGGGTCCCTAAGGGACCCATGACATGCCGCTGGCCAAGGGGGTCATGAGCAGCCTTGCCCCTCAAGCCCCACTGCCCAGGTAAGCAGGCTGGCTGTGGTGGGGGCCCCCATGAAAGGAAGGGGGCTTGGAGGACAAGGAAGGAGGGAAAGAGGGCTTCTGGATAAAGGAGCGCTTCCTTTGGGAGCAGCCCTGCCCGTCCAGCCGCTGCTGTGCTGGCTGAGTGGCCGTCTCCTGCCAGGCAGCCTCTGCGAGCTCACTCCCGTGTCTGAGAGCCTCAAAGTGACATGGCTAATTCCAAGGCCTCTCCGCACTATGGGGACCCCACCCACACAGGCCTGGTTTTTGTTCTCTGTTCCTCCTTTCCCTCTTTCCAACTGAATTCTCGTTTTTCCTCTCTCCCTAGTGCTTGTACGGCTGCTATGTCCATTCCTCCATCATCCCCACCTTCCACCGGAGGTGCTACTGGCTCCTTCAGGTAGGTGGCTGGGACTGGATTCTTCTTCCGTCTCTGGTACTGGGGAAGGGTCTGTGGAGGGGACTGAGTCGGGCGGGGCTCCTGCGAGCGGCGGCCTCAGGCCCAGGCGCCCCGGTCAGCTTTCCTTAGGGATGTTGACATGTGGCACTGAGGCCAGCTGTGCACTTGGCCCAGTGCAATGTCAGGTACCAGGAAAAGGAGAAACTGGCGGCGGAAAGTCCTTGCCTGCCTCGTGAGGATAAAATCCCGCCAGGTCCTTCCAGGGTACCTCAGATCCCTTCAAATGAGGACAGGAAAGGCTGGGCACTGTGCCCCTGACTGAGAAAAGCCTTTTGGCTGAAAACCACGTTTGTTTTCTCACGTGGGTTTGTTGTCGTCGGCACGTGTGTAAAATCGGCTTCCAGAGTCACACCTTTGGCTGTCATATTGATTGGGACGGTTGTTGGCAGAGCAGAAGCCCCTGGCTCTCGGGTAAGGGGCTCTGTAATCGATTGGTGATGTCTGCTGGGCAGCAGTATGGAGGGAGGAGTGGAGGAGCCATCCGGAAGCTCCAAGCGAAGCCTGGCTCCTGGATCCTCTGTCCATGGTGCTGATGCACAGCCCTGAGGCCGCCCAGCCTCTGGCCGATTGGTTGTGTTGATGATCTTCTTGCCTAGTAGAAGGTGTTGCTGTGTGAGTGGGAGGGTCTGAGAGATCCACCCAGTCAGCCTGGACCTGGGTCCTTTCCAAACCCTGTCCTGTGATTGTCAGCCGCTCTCTGTAGAACCCGTTCCTTGGGGGGCCCTGTCTGCATCACTGCAACTTCTTGCTACTGCCTCTGCCCAGGAATTGCTGCCTCTGGCCTTTCCCTCCATAGGTCTTACTTTCTGCATCCACTTTGGTTCAAGTTAGCCTGGGTCCCAGGGGTTTGGGGATCTCCCCTACCTGGAGGATGCACTTGGAAGGGGTCCAGAGAAGAGAGTTGCACACACCATGGAGTGCAGAAGGGCAGCTAGTTCCAGGGAAGGCAGCCTGGACGATGTCTACTAGGCACAGAGCAGCCTCAGCATCCACACCTAGACCCAGCCCTCTGCCCATCAGATCTGCCTTACTTCCACGAATCAAGCCCCTTGCCTTCAAACACTTCTGTGCTCTTTAATCCCCAGAAATAACTGTCTGTGGTTCAATATGCTCATTGATGGGTAATACCTGAGGCTGTCCAAGGGAGGAGGTGCTAATTTGCAGGCATAACTTCCTCAACACCTTGACCAGGGTCAGCTTCCCGGGGTCTGTCCCCCTTGGAGGTTGGCAGAGTAACACCTGCCTATCTAATTGCTCAGCCCTCTGTCCTTGTGAAAGGGACCTTCAACGTGGTCCTGGGGTGACCCTTTCCAGGTCTTGTAACTAAGAATGGACCCAAGGCATTTCTCCATCTTGCAAAGGGTCTTCTATGCAGCTTCAGGGGTGGGGTATGGGTTCCTCCTTGAGAGCAGAGATCTGGTGGAGTTGGAATGTGCTTTGTCCCCAGGGTTGCACTATGGCTGCCAGAGAATCACTCTCACCCCAAGCAGCCTTGTGACCTCATTCCTGGGTCTCCAATGCCCCAGGTCCCACGTTGGTGTTTTCCACTTTCAGGCCCCATCAGAGTACCTCTTTCCTCTGCCCGGCCTGACCACTGACCTCCTGTTAGCACAGCATCCCCGGAGCCAACTTCCTGCCAGCCAGCCCATCCAGCAGCCCCAACTGTCTGCTCTCCCAGGCTGCTCCCTCTCCTCCAGGCCCTTCTCTTGCACCCCTGTCTCCATTTCCTCAGGGTTTGATGGCTTTTAAATTTCGGTGGATCTCCTTCCCTCTCCTTCCATGATCTCAGACATCTCCAGGCAGCCGTGAAGTCTGAGCCAATTGCTTCCCAAATTGGATTCCAGTCACTCAGGCCCCTGGAGCGGGCTCACTATTAGACGGCTGCCCTCACCTTTCTCATGGGGCCACGGAAGAAGTAGGAAGGATCCTGCTCCTCTGTCTCAGCCCTCCCCTCCCTGGCGCTCCAGTCCTGGCCACTGTGTGCTGGTAATGTACCTGGGGTTACCCACATGCCTCTGGGCTTTGCTA